>CM034591.1:422387-454887 GCA_020091685.1 Lutjanus erythropterus
TTTATTTATTTTAACAATTTAATGTTAAGAATTTTAAGTTATTGATTTCTGAAGCACCTTCTAAACAGTAAAAATGTGAGTTCATATTTATCTGACTGCTTGTATTCATTGATGATAAAGTAGTCATGTGCAGTAATATAGAAAACTGAGGATGCAATACATCGTGATGCATCGTGAAATTGAATTGAATCGAATCAAATCATTGACAGGATAATCGTAATCAAATTGAATTGTGAGATCAGTGAAGATGCACAGTCCTAATGCTCATAGTGTTCAGTTAGAGTGAGACGTTTGACTGGTCCACTTTGTTCTGCAGGTCCAGATCATAATGTTGTTCACACAGAACAAGACTGGAAAATACAAAATGAGTGCAAACCACCGTCACGTGTAACATTCAACTGTACAAATATACACATGTTACAAAAAAATATTGTGAGGTGGAGTAAATGAACAGTTCTCAGCTGTGTGTGTGTGTGTGTGTGTGTGTGTGTGTGTGTAGAGGTAAGTGCAGGAACACACAGGTGACTGACAGACTTCATGCTGGTTGTGTTTCCCTCGAGGTTGTTGTCAGCTCACAGATCTTTCTGCTGCGTCGACACATCATCATGTCTCACTGCCTGATATCAGTTTGTGTTTTTTAAATCAGTCTTTCTGTTGCTGGACGTCGGTGTGGATGCAGTTTACTCGTCATCCAGCAGGTGGAGCTGTTTCTCTACACTCTGAGTCTGGACGGCTTGCAGTGTGATTGCATAAGAAAGGTGATGAAACAGACTGAAACACACACACACACACACACACACACACACACACAAACACACACACACAGAGAAGACTTTGGCCCGACTGATAACTGAGTTGGTGTTGGTTAGTTTCCTCTGAGAATCAGTTGATCGATCAGTCAATCAATCATGGTAACAGTGATCATTAAATATATTTTGAAATGAATTAATGTCATCCTGTTGTCAGTACAGTCAGTCACTCAGTTACCATGACGACTACTCTGATGGAGAGGTGAACAAACAACCTCTGACTGTTAAAGAAGAGATTTTCTCTGTTCTTTATATTTCTTCTGTCTTCACTCTGCTGGGATCAATAATTCAGGCAGCAGCACTTCTCTGAGAAAAAGGATTTTCAGCTGCAGATTATTTTTACATAAAAGTCACATCATGTTTCTGTCTCGACCGTCTCACAAAACACAGATGCCGTCGATACATATCTGTAGGCACAGTGACAGAGAAATTTACTTTGTCAGTCTCCTAAAGTGCAGATTTGTGAATAAATATCTTCTAAAACTGTTTCACAAATGTTTATTCCCACTTTTTAAAAATGACAAACATCACGATCCAATTTACAACATGCATGAATGAACATTCCTGACCATCTTCATCACCATTTCCTCATCACTTTATATGATCTTTACACATATTATTGAAAACATACAGTAAATGTTAAAGACTTTATGAAGGAGAAATGAATGTATATATGCTGAGTTTACAGGTCATCACATTGTTTTTATTTCCTCTCAGTAGGAAAAGAACATCAGTTTGTTTCTCATCAGTAAAACAATAAACACATTTTAAATACGACATAAACAGACGAACTGCAGATGTAAATCTTAAATTTGCTGAAATTTGTCCACAGTCTTTTATTTATTTGGGGACCCAAACAAACCACCAGTGGGTCCTTATATAGTTTCTCTGGGAACGACTCCTCTAACATCTGGAAAAAACATAAAGTTCACATGCTACAATCAGCTGACAATGACGTGAACACTCGGGTATGAATCAGCTGATGTTTCTCTCTGAGGAAGACCTTTGTTCAAAAAAGTCATACAAAGAAAAATGACAGATTTTTAACTTGTCTGTCCCTGAAAAAGTTTCTATATTATTAGCTATAAAATATAGTTTTACACAGAAATATAATTTTTTCAATCACGTGTCCATCAGCTGACCTGCGTCGCCTGAATGCATCCTGTGATATTTACGGTGACAGTTAGCACAGTTTGGCTCCGCCTTGTGAACAAACGTCTCCTACATGCAGCGCGTCTGCGTATATAAACTGTGTAAAAGATCAGGGCCGTTCAGTGCAGCTCAGTTTTATCACAGCTGAACACAGAACGATCGGACGCCAACACACTTTGGAACATGGAGGCTGTGAACACAGACAGGTGAGTCTGACAGGTAAACATGCAGGAACATGTTCCTGTGGTCAGAATAAAGCAGAACCATCAGTAACAGACAGACAGACAGATTGATTACTTTATTAGCAAAAGTACAAACAATAAAGACACTACAAAGACAAGATACACAAAATATTAACAACAAGCACACAGACTGCAAGAGGTCAGTGCTGAAGATGAACAGACCTCAGACAGTCTGGAAGAATCTGGTGTGTGAGAGCAGAGTGATACTGACAACAACAACAACAACAACAACAACAACAACAACAACAACAGTAATGTGTGGGATTATATAATAATAATGTCTCATATGTATAGTATAATATCACAATGCACATAAATCTATATTGTGATCAGATATTACACACTGCAGCACATCACAGTAAACAGGACGGTCCAACAGCAGCAGGCAGGTGAAACATCTGGAGCACTTTGTTACAGATGTTGAATGTGTTTGTAGGAAGCTGCTCTCTGCCTCCTGGAACAACCTGCAGCTGTTTGACCAGCAGGTCTGCACACATGAGACAGACTCACAAAATAAAAACGCTCACTGTCTGTGTACAGGCTGATGAGCTGTTTGATCACATGACCTCTGAGGTCAAAACCTGGATGTGGCCTTCAGGACCTGCTGGGGTTTTTCAACTCTGCAGAGCTGAACGAGTCCTTAGTGATTCATAGCGCTTCGATGGTGCTGCTACAAGCCACGGTCGCCGTGGTTACTGGCTCCGACTCCATCCCAGAGTTTTGACAGAGTGAACGTTTGCAGCTGTTAGATGTTCGTCTCGGTCTCTGAGCTCCACCCGGCCCGTCGCACTGGGACGCCACCAGGTCGACCGCAGCCTGCTGTGTCTGCACTGGTGAGCAGAGGATCGTCTCACGGGAGACATCCTGAAGAAGTCTGTCTGTCAGTCTCACACCTCATGAACTATTATGTCTCACTCAGCAGTTTACCTGTCTTCTGCTTCTCTGACACGTTCAGAGGTCATGTTCATGTTCACACATTTATTTCCTCCCTCTCCTCGTCTCCTCTCCTCCTTCACTACATCTATTCATTTCCTTCTGGGCAGGAAGGAACACAGAGGAAGCAAGGAAATGAGGAAATTAAAGGAGAGAAGGAGATGGAGGTCATGTGCTGATCTAAAAGTCATAAAAGCAAATTAATCAAAACATATCCTGAACAGTGAGGGATAAGAGGAGGAAATGAAGAGGGGAGAAGAAACGTTAATAAGGAAGTAATATCATTTTCATAACAGACTCATTACTTTAGTTTTAATGAATCTGATTAGTTTTATTTTGTATCACTGACTGAGTTCAACCTGAATGGACGAACAACAGCACACAGGAAAGGAAAAAGGAGGCAAAAGGCTGAAAGGAAAGGAAGGAAGGACAGGGGGAGGTGAGGGAGGATATGATAGGTGGGAAGGAAACGGAAGAAGTGCCTCTGCTGCAGAGACACTTGTATCCCATCATGCATCTGGCTGCTGAATGTATGATTGACAGAGGTCAAAGGTCAAAATGATCCAACAAGCTTCTGCAGACTCTGAATGTTTAGAATCACTTGCATTTTCTCTGTCACCTGTATGTCACCTGTATGCCACCTGTATGTCACCTGTATGTCACCTGTATGCCACCTGTATGTCACCTGTATGTTACCTGTATGCCACCTGTATGTCACCTGTATGCCACCTGTATGTCACCTATGCCACCTGTATGTCACCTGTATGTTACCTGTATGCCACCTGTATATCACCTGTATGCCACCTGTATGTTACCTGTATATCACCTGTATATCACCTGTATGCCTGTATATCACCTGTATGTCACCTGTATGTTACCTGTATGCCACCTGTATGTCACCTGTATGCCACCTGTATGTCACCTATATGCCACCTGTATGTCACCTGTATGTTACCTGTATGCCACCTGTATATCACCTGTATGTCACCTGTATATCACCTGTATATCACCTGTATATCACCTGTATGTTACCTGAACATTTCCTGGTCTCCATGCCATCATCACAGTGACCTCTGTCCCACACTGAGCTGTTGAATGACGCTCATCTTATCGCCGCACCATGTTAAACTGATTTGACCCTGAACCAACATGTCAGTCTTATCTTTGGGCAGGTGTCCAGGTGTGTCACCCAGGTGGGCGGGGCCACATACCTGCAGCTCAGGGATTTAACCGCAGGTAATTCAGACAGTCCTGTGACTATCACTGTTATCTCAGTGTTCTTTTCATGTCGTCTGTTCACTGTTTGTCCTCTGAGTTTGATTTGTTGACATCATCATGTTGTTTCTGGCAGCCGACCATCAAACGTTGGCTATCAGAGTGTCCTTAAACGCCCCACAGTCTCAGAATGTCTCCTGCCTGAAAATAGCAGTAGAAGAAGAATTTTAATGTTTCTGCAGCGTTCAAGTGAGTAAAGGACAGAATAAAACAGATCACACAGGCACCAAGGAAGAAAAATGAGTGGAGAACCGAACGATATATTGATATAATATTGATCTTAGACTGATATGAGAGCAGACATGCTGTTATATTCTGGATTATATAATCATCAAGAAGCAGATGTGCACCACATTGATTATCCCTCTCATGGTCATTTACCAACAATATGGAATAAAAACTTTTGCTGAATTTTTTTTGGTGACTTAGATTCAGAATTGAAAGAAGAAGAAGAAGAAGAAGAAGAAGAAGAAGAAGAAGAAGAAGAAGACATAAATACATAAATACATACACATATGAAAACTTTTCTCAGATGAAAGTCAGAATTCTGACTTTAAAGTTTATTAATTTCACCTTTTTTTTTAAACCAGGAAGTCCTTTGAGATTAATTTTGGAAGAAGACAGCACAGCTTTATAAAGTTCTAAAAATGATAAAATAGAACTTCTGACTTGAACTCAAATAAAACTTTGCCATGTGACCTGATGGTCTTTGTGGTGATGAATGCAGACTAACTCAGAGGAAACACTGATGACAGTTTTCACTTCCTGCGGGAGAAAAAGGTCGATGACCTGCAGGAAGAAAATGACTTTATTCACATTCAAACATGTCGGTATGCTGATGTTCTAGCTTGTTCTTTCAATGTTCTCACACTGAGGTTTTGTAAAGATGCTTTATTATCCCATTAGGGTAGAAATTAATTTTTATCATATCAGTTTAGAAAACATCACCACAGATATATTTCTGATGTAGAAGCTGAACAAAAGACTAAAAGAGATGAAACATGATAAATAATTCTTCAACATGTATAGATGACAAACTGCAGCATCATGTTGTTGTTGTTGTTATCCTCATCACCATGGTAACCTCAGCCTGACTGGTGCAGTGCTTGTGAAGGCTAATGTGAAGCTAAGCGATGAAAGTAAAAATGCTAAAATGTGATGACAGACTGACATGAAGAGTTCCTGTGTGCGGCCTGCAGGCGGCGACCTTCGTCCACTGACAGTGAGCGGACTCTGCAGGAACCATCAGCTGACTGGATGTGACACGACAGAATCAACACTCATCACGTTTCAGGTCAGTAATGTGGAACTTTTGTTCATTGAAAAATAAGAAAATTAATTTTTAAACTTTACCTTGCTTCAACAGAAAGATTTTCTTTTGTTGATCTGATTTATTTATTTTTTATTTTGAGAACTTATTCTGAGTGATCAGCATCTGTCTCGTTCTTTAATCGGGTTCTAGAGGTCCTTGCAATAGTTCTAGTGTTCCTTTATTAGGTGTTTTGTGGTAATCAGGGAGTTGAGTTCCTTTTGGAGGTTCTTGTGGATGTTCTAAGGGTCCTTTAGATGGTAGTGGTCACTGAGAAGGTTCTATAGGTCTAAGAGTGTTCCCTTAGGAGATTCTGGAGGACATTCAAGGGATCCATGAGGTGCTTGGAGTGTTCCTTTATGAAGCTTTCATAGTCATTAAGGAATTTCAAGAGATACTTCAAGAGGTTCTAGTGGTCATTATGGAGGATCTTGAGGTCTTTGATGAGGTTCTACTAGTAAATGAGGTGGTTACAGAGGTCATTTAGGTGGTCTTGTGTTCCTTTAGAATTTTGTAGGGTCACTGAGGAGTGTCTAGAGGTTCTTTAAGAGGTTATTGTGATCACCAAGGTTCCATAAGTCTTTTAGAAGGTTTAAGTGTTTACTTGGGAATTTATATTGGTCTTTTAGGTGGTTCTAAGGTTCCTATGATAAGTAAAGTATTTCTAGAGGTCCTTCTTCCCTTTGAAAGGAACTTCCTTCATTGCGGTTATGGAGGTCCTTTAGGCTATTCCAATTTTCCTTCAGGCTGTTCTATGGTCATTAATGAAGGTCTGTTTCTTGAGATCACTGAGGAACTTCTAGATTTCATGGAGGTTCTGGTATTATAATGTTCTGAGGTCACTGAGGAGGTTCTGGTGGTATTTCAGGCATTTCATTGAGAATGCCAGAGAGGTTCTTTTAGGAGGTTCCAGTTTTTAGATGGAAGTTTATTAAGGGCCTTTAGGTTCTAGTGTTCCTTAAAGAGGTTTCTGTGGTCACTGAGGAAGTTCTATGTGGTTCCATTGGGCCTTGTGGGGATTATAGTTGCCCTAAGAGGTCAGATGGAAAGGAACTGTTTGTACTTCCTGTAGGGTTCCACACATGGACAATAAGAAGATTGTGGTGGAACAAGACCTTTTGGTTCCCTTTATTTTGTCATCAGTCTGTATGTTTAAATAAAAGATGTGTGAACCCAACAGAACCAGAGAAGGATCTATCAGAGAGAACAGGCAGGTGAAACATGATGCAGCACAGAGAACAAGAACCAGGATGGACAGAGAAGTGACTGAGGACAAGTTGACAACAGAGACGTAGAACTTTCTTCATTAATCTCCAGCGTCTGTCGTGCTGAGCCAGCAGTTTCAGCCGAATCAGCTCTCGAGCAGAACGTGACACATCAGCTCGCCAGACGTTTCACAACCTCTGTATCGGTTTCTGGAGAGAAGATAAAAATACACACAGAGCCATCAGATAAACGGACGGAGCAGCGAGCAGAGCGAGCGTCCTCGGGCTGGACGAGAGGAGGGGGCGTTATGCAAGCTGTGCGTGGGGAGGACAAGACGAGTGATGGACGGACCCCCCCCACAACCATCATGTCCTCACCCCTCCTCACCCCACAGACGTGATAATAACTCTCCACTCTGTTCAGTTTGTATATACTTATAACATATTTGCATTTCTGCTCAGTCACAAATCACCTTTTCATGATATCAAACTTGTTTAGTTTTTTTTTACTATTTAAAGTCAACATCTTTTCCATCAATCATCTTTCAGTGTATTTGTACTCAGTAATTGTCTCTCTGTGGTGATTTTCACTCTTAGTCTTTTCTTTTTTTGTCCCATTACATCTTTTATGTCTTTTCACATTTTGTTACATCTATATTGTCCTCTTATGTCTTATTATAACTTTTTTTTTGTCCTATTATCTTTTTGTCCTGTTTAGTTTCTTATGTCTTCATATGTCTTTCACATGTTTTACAAATAAAAAGTACATTTTTTTTTTCAAATGTAGGGAAAAGTAAGTAAAAAGTTGTCAAAAAAATAAATAATCAAGTAAAGATACCTAAAGACTCTACCTAAAGTACAGTAATAAAGTATTTGTACTTTCTTACTTCCCACCTGTGTATCAAATCCCTCTCCTGAGCTGCGTGCCTCTGATTCACAGACATACACTCACATAAATACCATACAAGTTACTGGAAAACCAAAACCATAAGCTGATGCTGAACAGCTCTGCAGAGTGAAAGGTGATATCTTTCTGTGGGTTTGCCCTTTTCTTGTTTCATCCATTGTTAGACGTTTTGCAGATATTTGGTATTTGATGTCACGCTGACATTTGATCAGTTATTGGAGCCATGGCTCCTCAGCTATGAGAAAAAACCAGCAAGGGTTTTAATGAATCTGTCCGTCTCTTGAAAATGATGGCATCAGTTGTTTCAGCAAATCCTCCAGAGCAAAATCTGTTTGCCTTCAGGTCACAGCACCTTCTACTGGTTGTATGAATTATGAGTATTAATGAGTGTTAAAGGGATTTCTTCAAAAGCCTCAGTGGTTCATAAGCATGGATGGGCTGAGATTCACCCGGCTCCGCTGGCCCACCTGAGCCAGGTGGAGGAGCAGTTAAGCGGCGGTCCGTGCTCCTCCTTCTTCTCCTCTCCTACCTAATCCTCTCCTCCTCCCATCCTCGCTCCTCTGACCCGCTGTGAAACAATCAGAGACAGTTTCTAAAGTTTGGAGTGCGCAAAATTACACACAGATATATCATCCAGCTCTGATAGAAGCACACAGACCTTTTCCTCTCCGGGTCAGACCGGACTCCTGAGGTCAAATATTGTGTCTTGTATATTTTGTATGTTCTAGATCATAATTGTTTAATTATTGTTTTTCTGGATCATAACAAACACGCAGACACAAACACTCCAGCTGCTCCAGCTGTCATGCTGACTCATCTGATGAAGACGATCTGACAGCTGTGAGCACTTTACAGGTCTGTTTAGATTTATTACCCTTTATAATTAAAAAATAATTTCTTCATCCTTATTAGTGAGTTTATCTTTAAAGACACGCACGTCGACGACTGTTTAGCATTAATGAAAGGTGTTCTGTGGAGAAGTGTGTGTGTGTGAGCCAAGCGTGAGACACACGTGAACACTTTTAACTTCAATATTTACACTTTATTGCTAACAGAAAATATGTTCAAATAACACTGAACTAATCCACACTCCTGAGTGAGGAGGAGAATGAGCATAAATGAATGTGTTTTGTGATTGTGAAGACGTGTGTGTGCTATTTTGTGCTGAAAGACCACAGACTTTGTGCTTTGACCAGGTTTTAGTTGGTCTAAAGCACAAGTGGTTTTTACTCCAATGCACCGAGCAACTCGCCGGGCCACGCCTTCATTTTGCCTTCATGTTTAGACCTCCCACCCACAGTGGCACAGACCTGGCACAAGTGCATTTGTCATCTTGCAGACATGGCAAAAATGGCATGACGTGATCCTGTCACAACACAATGACTGGATATTTACAAAAAACTATAAGGTTTATCAGTTTGAACATTAAATATCTGGTCTTTCGGTTTAATATCGGTTTAAAAGTTGTTGCAAATGCATTCTGTTTTTATTTACATTTCACATAACGTGCCAACTTTTTTGGAATTGTGGTTGTAGTCATTTTAATTTAAACCACAAGGTTTCTCAAAGCATGACCAAAGCTCAGTGTGTGTGTGTGTGTGTGTGTCAGAGTTGGAATTTCCAGTTTCTCTCTGTGACTGACGTGAGCTTTTGAATGAAGGACAACATGTTGCTGTTGAACCGTACAGAACCTTCTTTCCATGTTTCCACTGTGACGCTGCAGCGTTCACACCTCTGACTGTAATCAGATCCACTCCTACCTGAGCCAAAAACTGGAGGTGCTCAGTCATGATGAGTGTGAGCCTGCAGCTGGTCGGAGGCCAGGTACGCTCAGGTATGCTGCTCTGGCTGCAGGATTAAAACAACAGAGAGTGACAGACAGCAGGTTTACGGTTCTCTGCTGGCTGTAAATCTCTCTATCAACACAACCATTATTGATAAAACAGCAACCAGCAGAGACTGGTAGAGTCTCACACAGGTGAGTCTGCGTCATCCTGCAGGTGCGCTCTGTTGTTCTAAAGCTGACATGATAAACATTAGAACACTAATAAATCATTAGCACATCGACTCATAGACATTAGTCTAATTATTATAAACAACTCCAGGTATGTCAGGAGTCCCTGCCCAACACCTGGTGTCAGACACCTGGTGAACCACACGCACAGGTACCACCACACCACTCCAGCTGGCACAACTGGTCCCAGTGCTGCCAACATGGAGCTGGTTCTCAGTCATGTTTAAATGAAGTCTGTTTCTCATTTGGGAGCTGGCGTCCTCCTCAGAGCCAATCATCATGAAGACGGGCTGAAGCAGGTGAGGATAGCCAGGTGTGGTCTTTCAGGGTTAGGTTAGTTTCAAATGAAAAGAGAAAGAATAAAAACAATAATGAAGATGTGCTGCCTCTCATGCTCACTTAGTCTCAAGAATGACAGCTTTGATTTTGACTCGATAAAATCCGATAAAGGTGAATCAAGTGCACAAAACTTTTCTAAAACAGAACCACGTCACCGAGTCTGTTTACTGATGTCCTGAGCAGGTTTGGACGTCTTCACTGAGACAAACTGAAACTATCTGAGGTTTGTCTCCTCACAGGAAGCGGTGTGAGATAAAGTCAAGCAATAAATCCTGAGGAGGAAGAAGGTGCAGGTTTCATCATATCGACCGCCAAACAGTAGCAGCTCCTACACTGGACTTCATCAGGTGGTTTGCAAAAGTTGCAAAAAGCAGAAAGTAAACTAAAGATTTTCTGTTCTGTTTAGGGTGCTGCTTTCTGTGGACACCTGCGAGTCTGAAAGAACAAAGGTCAGCTGTGTTTAAATCCTCCTCCATGTTTTAAAATGTGTTTAACTTTAGGTTCTTTTCACAGCCCCCCTGTTTGATCCAGACTGAACCACAGTCTCAGGTGAACCTCCCCCACACTGAACAGGGTCTGACTGAAACTGTCAGTCTGGATCAAATAGAACAATGGTTTGGTTCATTCCTGGTTCAGACTTTTTGAACAAGTGACAGGAAGTCCTGTTAGAAAAAAAAAACATCAAAACAAAATGATCTGCGGTCACACACTGCTGTCAGACACACGCTGTCTACCGACCAATCAGTGACCAGTACAGGAATCAAACAGAATTACATGTTTTCAGTGGAACAAAAACATGAACCCTGATTCAGACTTATAGGTGTGAAAAGGCTGATGTTACCATGGTTACGTACAGGTCAGTACACCTTGAACTCTGATTTAGAGGGAAGGTTGAACTGCTGAACTGAACAATGTTTGAGATGTTGCTACAGACAGACAGACACCTGACAGCCAATCAGAGCAGACTATTTCTCCTCAGATCTCTGCTGACAGATTCTTGTACTTGGATTCTTGGTGCTGTTTGGACGATGATTAAAAACGACCAGCAGAGTCAGATCCATCCTCACCCGACTGAAACGGGGTGAGACGCCTCGCTGATCAGAGGTGTTGATGTGGTGAGTTATGTAACAGGCTGTTCTCATGCTGCGAGGTCACGACATGAAGCCGGACGCTGTCTGAAGATGATACTCGCCGTGCTGCCAATTAACCTGGAGGAGGATGGGTGGGGTGGGGGAGGAAGACGTTCACTCTTCTTTTAGTGAGCACAGACGGCGTGTCAGCGAGATGTTCCTCTGATTTATTGTGTTCTTCAGTTACATCTTGAGAAGATGCCACAGAGCTGATTACAGGCAGCAGCTTGTCTCCTGTCGCTGTGTGATGGGCTGTTTTTGTATTTTTATTTTTTCACCCCTCCTCACCCCTCCTCACCCGACAGGCTCTGTTGACTGTTGGCAGGTCGGCTGTGTTTGTTTGAACCTGTTTGTAGCAGAGGAGGTTCAGGGCAGTGAATGAACACATTCACATGTTCTCTCTCCAATGTTCCTCCACCAGTTCCAGAATTGGAGTCCTGTTCCAAAAAACAGGATAACTGGAGACATTTAGTGATGTACAACAAGCTGTTACAGCTTTTACTCTGAAAGGACTTCCAGTAAACCTGCTCCCTGGATTAGATTCCAGGTCTGTTCACCTGTTCTGCACCAGCTGGACATAGAAAAGTCTGGGTGGACCAGCTTGGTTCCATCGGGCACGGTTGTGTGGTGTTATGACTGTGTTCTACAACGTGTTCCACTACTATGATTCCACCAGCAGCGTGTCTCAGAAGCGACTCTCCGCTCTGCTCTGTGGAGAATCTGCAGCGAGATTATTTATGATGGATGTCAGGTCAAACTGCACACACTGATCTACCAAGAACAACTAATAAATGACAACAGTTACAAACAGTGTGGAGACAGCAGGATTTAAATGAGGGTTTCATGTAATTTACAGGTGTTTGGACAGACAGGAGATGTTACTGGAGGAGACAAATAAACATGTTAAACTACAGCAAAAAAAAAAGTCAACTGCAAAACAAAGAGAAAATGGCAAGATATAAGACAAAACACAAGATAAAAATTGGCTATAGTAATAATAATAGACTTCAACTATGTTAAATAAATACACAAATAATATAAATGTCCTGACAAGAGGGATCAAAGACAGGGGACAGACACTGGTGATGTCTCTCAATGCAACCTGTCCCACAGTGGAGCAGCCGGGGACTGGAGAGGAAGGAGAGGAACACGATGGAGGAGAAGAGGACGATGAAGGAGAGGAGGACGATGAAGGAGAGGAGGACGATGGAGGAGAGGAGGATGATGGAGGAGAGGAGGATGGAGGAGAGGAGGACGATGGAGGAGAGGAGGAGGAGGAGAGGAGGAGGATGGAGGAGAGGAGGACGATGAAGGAGAGGAGGATGATGGAGGAGAGAAGGATGATGGAGGAGAGGAGGATGGAGGAGGAGGACGATGAAGGAGAGGAGGACGATGAAGGAGAGGAGGATGATGGAGGAGAGGAGGATGATGGAGGAGAGGAGGACGATGAAGGAGAGGAGGACGATGAAGGAGAGGAGGATGGAGGAGAGGAGAGGATGGAGGAGAGGAGGACGATGAAGGAGAGGAGGATGATGGAGGAGAGGAGGACGAGGAAGAGAGGCGATGGAGGAGAGGAGGACGATGAAGGAGAGGAGGACGATGAGGAGAGGAGGACGATGAGGAGAGGAGGACGATGGAGGAGAGGAGGATGGAGGAGAGGAGGACGATGAAGGAGAGGAGGATGATGAGAGGAGGATGGAGGAGAGGAGGACGATGAAGGAGAGGAGGACGATGAAGGAGAGGAGGACGATGGAGGAGAGGAGGATGATGGAGGAGAGGAGGATGGAGGAGAGGAGGATGATGAAGGAGAGGAGGACGATGGAGGAGAGGAGGATGATGGAGGAGAGGAGGATGGAGGAGAGAGGAGGATGGAGGAGAGGAGGACGATGAAGGAGAGGAGGATGATGGAGGAGAGGAGGGGATGGAGGAGAGGAGACGATGAAGGAGAGGAGGAGGATGGAGGAGAGGAGGATGGAGAGAGGAGGAGGATGGAGGAGAGGAGGACGATGGAGGAGAGGAGGATGATGGAGGAGAGGAGGACAATGGAGGAGAGGAGGACGATGAGGAGAGGAGGATGGAGGAGAGGAGGAGGATGGAGGAGAGGAGGAGGATGGAGGAGAGGAGGACGATGGAGGAGAGGAGGAGGATGGAGGAGAGGAGGACGATGGAGGAGAGGAGGACAATGGAGGAGAGGAGGATGGAGGAGAGGAGGAGGATGGAGGAGAGGAGGACGATGAAGGAGAGGAGGATGATGAGGAGAGGAGGACGATGGAGGAGAGGAGGATGGAGGAGAGGAGAGGATGGAGGAGAGGAGGACGATGAAGGAGAGGAGGATGATGGAGGAGAGGAGGACGATGAGGAGAGGAGACGATGGAGGAGGAGGATGGAGGAGAGGAGGAGGATGGAGGAGGAGGAGATGAAGGAGAGGAGACGATGGAGGAGGAGGACAATGGAGGAGAGGAGGAGGAGATGGAGGAGAGGAGGATGGAGGAGAGGAGGAGGATGGAGGAGAGGAGGACGATGAAGGAGAGAAGGATGATGAGGAGAGGAGGACGAGGAGAGAGGAGGATGATGAGGAGAGGAGGATGGAGGAGAGGAGGACGATGAAGGAGAGGAGGACGATGGAGGAGGAGGACAATGGAGGAGAGGAGGACGATGGAGGAGAGGAGGATGGAGGAGAGGAGGAGGATGGAGGAGAGGAGGACGATGAAGGAGAGGAGGATGATGGAGGAGAGGAGGATGATGGAGGAGAGGAGGATGGAGGAGAGGAGGACGATGAAGGAGAGGAGGACGATGAAGGAGAGGAGGATGATGGAGGAGAGGAGGATGATGGAGGAGAGGAGGACGATGAAGGAGAGGAGGGACGATGGAGGAGAGGAGGATGGAGGAGAGGAGGAGGATGAGGAGAGGAGGATGAAGAGAGGAGGATGATGGAGGAGAGGAGGACGATGGAGGAGAGGAGGACGATGGAGGAGAGGAGGATGATGGAGGAGAGGAGGACGATGGAAGAGAGGGATGGAGGAGAGGAGGACGAGAAGGAGAGGAGGATGATGGAGGAGAGGAGGACAATGAGGAGAGGAGGATGATGGAGGAGAGGAGGATGGAGGAGGAGGACGATGAAGGAGAGGAGGACGATGGAGGAGAGGAGGACGATGGAGGAGAGGAGGACGATGGAGGAGAGGAGGATGAGGAGAGGAGGAGGATGGAGGAGAGGAGGACGATGAAGGAGAGGAGGATGATGGAGGAGAGGAGGATGGAGGAGAGGAGGAGGATGGAGGAGAGGAGGATGATGGAGGAGAGGAGGATGGAGGAGAGGAGGACGATGAAGGAGAGGAGGACGATGAAGGAGAGGAGGACGATGGAGGAGAGGAGGATGGAGGAGAGGAGGACGATGAAGGAGAGGAGGACGATGGAGGAGAGGAGACAATGGAGGAGAGGAGGACGATGGAGGAGAGAGGATGGAGGAGAGGAGGAGGATGGAGGAGAGGAGGACGATGAAGGAGAGGAGGATGATGGAGGAGAGGAGGATGATGGAGGAGAGAGGATGGAGGAGAGAGGAGACGATGAAGGAGAGGAGGACGATGGAGGAGAGGAGGATGGAGGAGAGGAGGAGGATGGAGGAGAGGAGGACGATGAAGGAGAGAGGAGGATGATGGAGGAGAGGAGACGATGGAGGAGAGGAGGACGATGGAAGAGAGGACGATGGAGGAGAGGAGGATGGAGGAGAGGAGGACGATGGAGGAGAGGAGGACATGGAGGAGAGGAGGATGGAGGAGAGAGGATGGAGGAGAGGAGGACGATGAAGGAGAGGAGGCGATGAAGGAGAGGAGGACGATGGAGGAGAAGAGGACGATGGAGGAGGAGCATGATGGAGGAGAGGAGGACGATGGAGGAGAAGAGGACGATGAGGAGGAGCGATGGAGGAGAGGAGGACGATGGAGGAGGAGTGATGGAGGAAAGGAGGACGATGAAGGAGAGGAGGATGATGGAGGAGAGGACGATGGAGGAGAGGAGGACGATGAAGGAGAGGAGGACGATGGAGGAGAGGAGGACGATGAAGGAGAGGAGGATGGAGGAGAGGAGGACGATGAAGGAGAGGATGACGATGGAGGAGAGGAGGATGATGGAGGAGAGGACGATGGAGGAGAGGAGGACGATGAAGGAGAGGAGGACGATGGAGGAGAGGAGGACGATGAAGGAGAGGAGGACGATGGAGGAGAGGAGGATGGAGGAGAGGAGGACGATGGAGGAGAGGAGGATGGAGGAGAGGAGGATGATGGAGGAGAGGATGATGGAGGAGGAGGACGATGAAGGAGAGGAGGACGATGGAGGAGAGGAGGATGGAGGAGAGAGGATGATGGAGGAGAGGACGATGGAGGAGAGGAGGACGATGGAGGAGAGGAGGATGGAGGAGAGGAGGATGATGGAGGAGAGGACGATGGAGGAGAGGAGGACGATGGAGGAGGAGCATGATGTCACAAAAACCCAGTTAAAATATAATGTTGGTAAAAGAAGAAAACATGAAAACTTAATAAAAGTCAGAGTTTATTTTCTGTAAATGTCCAGTTTTGTTTGACTGCAGTAAATGTATGTTTATGGTGTGTCAGGGTGTTTTTCTGTGTTCAGGATTATTGAATGAAAAAAATAAATGCATCCCACAAACAGCTGATGAGAAATGACTTTAAATCAGAGTGTCTCCTCGTCGCCACAGTAACAGCAGCCATCTGAGCACCGCTGTGCTGATTAGCACCTTAAATACAGACGCAGCCACAGTCACCAGGAATGATCTTCAGACTGAATCACGTGCGGTCGCTCCACCTGTTTTCACTTTTGGATCTATTTTTTCAATTGACAAGATTGTGACAGGATACAGAGCAAGTTTAGAAATTAAAAACATAAAAACAAACCAAAACATTACATACATTTTATACATATATAAATCCTTAAGAATACATTCTCATCCAAAAATTAAATTAGAGTATTGATTTTTAGAAGCCAAGATTTTTCTCACTTTTCAACTCTGGGTGGTTTAATAGTTTTGCTCCACTTTCTGTTACTTTACGTTGATCACAGTTTGTCGAATAGGAACAGGAGAGGTTCAATGATATTTAACAAGAAAACCAAACACAAAAACATACAGAGACAGGAAATGGTGAAACAAAGGCAACCAACTAATCCAAGAGGGAAAAAATATCCAAAATCCACCGTTCAAAGCAGAATCCAAATCCAAAAGCAGGCAGGAACAAACACAAAGCAAAAAAATCCTCAAGAAAAACACTCAGATAAAGACAAAACAAGGAAACACTGGGAGAAAACTGCAAACAGATGACTACAAACTGGCAACTAAAGAGGAAAAGACACAAGATTAAATCCACCAGGGACAGAGGACAACAAGACACAGGTGAAAATAATCTGTGATCGAAAAGAGCGAGAAATCAGACAAAGACAGGAAGTACAAGCAACAAAGACACACAAGGGAAGACCTTCCAAAATAAAACAGGAAGTGACTATAATGACGCTGCTGTTTCAGGGTTCATTATTAGACTGAAGGTCACAATCAGCTTACAGTGACATCATTAACTGACCTGTGATGAGGTGTTTCACACAGACAGCGACACGCCTGCCTTTACTGTCCTTCAGTATCTGAGGAAATAAAGCTTTTAGGCATGATGACACTGTTTCTTTCAATTTAGCGTGGATGTTTTTACAAAGCTTGTTTTCACCCAAAGGGACGTGGCCACTCTAAAGACAGGACTGGATGTACGCTGCTCATACTGCAGTACTGTTACAGGAATACTGCAGTACTGTTACAGGAACACTGCAGCACTGTTACAGGAACACTGCAGTACTGTTACAGGAACACTGCAGTATTGTTAAAGTAACACTGCAGTACTGTTACAGTAGTACTGCAGTACTTACACAATAATACTGCAGCACAGTAATACTGCAGCACTATTACAGGAACACTGCAGCACTGTTACAGGAACACTGCAGTACTGTTACAGTAATACTGCAGTACTGTTACAGTAATACTGCAGCACTGTTACAGGAACACTGCAGTATTGTTAAAGTAACACTGCAGTACTGTTACAGTAACACTGCAGTACTGTTACAGTAGTATTTCAGTATTGTTAAAGTAACACTGCAGTACTGTTACAGTAATACTGCGTACTTACACAATAATACTGCAGCACAGTAATACTGCAGCACTATTACAGGAACACTGCAGCACTGTTACAGGAACACTGCAGTACTGTTACAGTACTGCAGTACTGTTACAGTAATACTGCAGCACTGTTACAGGAACACTGCAGTACTGTTACAGTAGTATTTCATTGTTAAAGTAACACTGCAGTACTGTTAAAGTAACACTGCAGTACTGTTACAGTAATACTCGCAGCACAGTAATACTGCAGTACTGTTACAGTAATACTGCAGCACTGTTACAGTAACACTGCAGTACTGTTACAGTAATACTGCAGCACTGTTACAGTAACACTGCAGTACTGTTACAGGAACACTACAGTACTGTTACAGTAACACTGCAGTACTGTTAAAGTAACACTGCAGTACTGTTAAAGTAACACTGCAGTACTGTTACAGTAGTACTATCATGTACTTTAGATGTCTCAGCAGCAGCAGCTCTGCTGGTGTTTGCCTCTTTGCTCCGTATTGATCAACCCAGCAGGATTTGAACCGTCGACCCGGCAGCGTGTATTAATGTGAGTCTCTGTGGGTCACCACTCAGAGGGGTCCGCCACCTTCCCCATATCCTCAGCCAATCAGAGAGCAGACCAACTGGGTGAAGGGTGGCGCTCGGCCCGCTCGCCTTGCTGCTGTTGCTCAACCCGCCTGCTGGTCCAGGCCTCCTTTCTCCGACCGCCTCTCAGCTCGCCATGTGTCCCCTGAACACCCCGACACATTGAGCTGCTGGTGTGTGTGTGTGTGTGTGTTTGTGTGTGTGTGCTCCTGGCGCTACTGAGCAGCTCGCTGCCTCCACGTTCCCTGGAGGAGGAGTTTCAAAACCTGATGATGCAACAAGCAGCCGAGTCACTAATGGACACATGAGATACAAAGATTAATGACGCCACTGAGTGTGTGTGTGTGTGTGTGTGTGTGTGTCCCTACATGATTCTTTCTGTTGATGTTCCTCGCAGTAGAAGTCAGAGCTTTGTGACAGTGTGCAAGTTGGCGGATCAGAATAACTTCCAGTTCAAGTGAGGAGCATTGCTTTATCCAATCAGAGGCCTGCATTGTCTTATGGTGTGTTATATTTGCATGAAGCAGTCTGTCTCCTGTGAGTCTGTGTGTCTTCACACGCTTCTTTACTTTTCCTGGTTTGGTCCCAGAATAACAGCTCAGTATTTATGATTCATGAGTTTCCTTGCTGACCGCGGTGCTCCCATGGTGCTCTAAATTCAGCCTGACAGGCCTTCTCACCTCGTACACGAACAAACTTCTGCTCTCTGTGAATGTTTTGGCAGGAAATCAGTCTGACAGTGAATGCCAGTACAAAACATCCACAGCTACACAATCTCAGTTCAGCTCAATGCAAATAAAATGTTAATATTTATTTTTCCTACAGAAAGCTCTGAGCGCGTCTCTGTGGCTCCTGCAGGATCACATTGTGTCTTTAATCACTGCTGGAATGTAACATTTACATTTACTCCAGTACTCTACTTAAACTACAAAAGTAATATGGAACACCATCCTGATGCCCGCCTGCCTGCACAAAGAGCAGCTATGCATGAACTGGATTCTCTAAAACTCTAAAACTCACTTCAGCACGCTCCATGATCATCTGTGCAAACAGTCTGAGATCAGAAAAAGATCAGCTTCATAAACAACTTTTACTTTTAGTAGTTTTGTTCATTTTATCAAAAAGTGACAAGACGAGACACTGAGAGTCAACATCAGGCACATGACCTCTGCAGGACGTAACCCCACCTCTCCACCCCACAGTGACTCAGACACGTTTTCACTCACGTCTCATGTAGCTCCATGCATCTCACATCCCAGCTGCATCTGACCTGCGTAAACATGCGCGCTGAAGATTATTTAGACTTCAAGTCTACTTTTTTGACAATATGTGCATAAACTGGCTGGTGTCCAGTAAAAAGGCAGTGAAAACATATTTTAGTTTTTACACAGGTAGGGCAGAGTGAGCTCCACAGCCTGAGATCAGCTCACTCTGCTCCAGTTTCATCCCACAGACTCTCCTTCATTTCACCTGCAGCTGAGAAACAAGACACAGAAACTGAACATTTACTGCCACTAAACAGCTTCACTGATAAACTTTAACCTCTGATCTGATCAAGAACACCTCCTCTCTGAGCGCACCTCTCTTTTTCTCATCTACACCCACTGCACACACACACACACACACACACACACACACACACACACACACACACACACACACACACACACACACACACAGATCAGGAATATTCACACATACTGAAGGAAATCTTTTAGGGTGTCCCATGTCCACAACCCTTGAATCACGCTGTGGGTTGCCAGGTTGTTATGATCAGTAGATGGGACGGACGCCTGCCAGCTGACTGACTGACTGACGCCCTGTCTGACATGTTTGACAGCAGACTGAAGCATCTGTCTTCTCTGACCTGTTGGCTGTTGTTTTAATGACCAAAATGTCCAAGAATGTTGTCTATTATGTTGGACTTTGAGATTTCTAATGACCAACCTGACAACAACAACAGCCCCACACGTCTCCATCTGTGGAGGACAAACAATGACATCACAACTGTAACTTCACGCCTCATTAACGTTCCTTAATGAGATGCATCGCTCTGTGTGTGTGTTTGTTCCTCAGTGTGATGATTAACGGCAGTAAAAGAGTCACCACGTGTCTGTAATTCAATCAAATGTTTCACTCAGACAGTTTGAATTTACTGTCGCCTCATAATGAATTTAACTCACTCACACGTAATAATTCATGTTTAAATCATTTGTATCTAATCCAGAAGAATCAGATTCACAGAGTGATGGGATGTTTTCTTCACTGCTGCAGCCTGATGACTCACTCACTGTGTGACTGTGTGGACAGGTATGTGACTGAGGACATTAATGAGTGATTATTACAATAACGATCAGGTTTGTGCAGAGATATGGTTGGCTGATTAAAATGATATGTGCTCTGAATGAGGAAATGATTGTGACAGCTCTTTGAAATATTTGTTCTCACTTTTCAGGAAGGTGATAAGATCCTCACACAGCGCCTGTCTGCAGCTGATAACACGTCCCTTCATATCAGATCTGATTGGTTTAATTGCTGCAGCTCAGTGATTAACACAGCTGACCTGCAGACTGGACTGTTCTGACTCTGCAGGACACCTGGTTAGCTGGTGAACAGGTAACGTTAGCATTAACAGAAGGAGCCGCAGTCACATGACTGTTTGTGCTCCTCTGGGTGTCTGACAACACAAACAGAAAAATAAATAATGAGTGTGTATTTGAATGTGATGATGCAGAGCAGGACATCTATACATTGTATTTCAGAGATATCTAATGAAGTTAGCATGCTAACTAGCTAGCCGTGGCCCGCCCTGACTCATATAACATTTTGTACCTCAGGAGGAGACAGTCTGATCGGCCTCCCTTGTAGTTTCAGCTGGAAGAGAGGTGAGTTTAATACTTTAAAGTTCACATCAAATGACCAGCAGAGTGCTGATTGTGTTTCCTGTAAAACAGGAAAAAGGAGGGACTTGTCACAGACATTAGGCTGCATTCACAAACAGTGTGTATGAACAAAATTGTGCTTAAACCACGGACGTGTTAGTATATGACATTTATCAGCGTTGTCAGATTCAAACAGATTTGTTAGTGTTCACTCACAGTGAAATCAGTAACTTGGCATACAGATCGTCTTAACCAGCGTTTAAGTTTCATAACTGACAGTGGGAATTATTTTGTTTTTGGTAAATGTTGTAATGTTTCTAGCACTCGCTAAGTCCTGCTTGCTAACAGCGTCAGAGACAAAGCTCCTCTCTTCTGACAGAGCTCAGAGAAGAAGAAAGGAAAACAAGAAGCAGGTGCTGCAGTCCCACTGAAGCCGTCCACATTTCTTTACATTTCATGCTGCAGCTCTCTGTCATATTTTTGAATGACAATAATTTTGGGATGCAGTCATTGTTGGATGTTTCTTTGCATTTTTATTAACAGACAGAATGAATCCCACCTGTCTGTGGTGTCAATCAGCCAACTGCTGCTTCTCATGAGACATCTTTCTTTTCTTTTTTTCTTGAGCGGACGTCCAAACTGTACATTCATTGAATCAACATCTTTCTCCGTCATGTCAGGGGATTATTACAGGGAGGGTTCTGTTCTGCAGCTTCCAATTCTTAATCCCAACACACTGAAGAATTAATCAGCAAAACAGAACCATAAAAACATGAATCATGTGTGAGTTGCTATGAGTGGATGTTGTAAACAAACAGTCTCTCTTCAACTCCATCACTGCTGCATCTACAGCGGACTGATCTATGATGGACTGATCCATGACGGACTGATGATCCACGACGGACTGATCCACGACGGACTGATCTCACGACGGACTGATCTATGACGGACTGATCGGCGACGGACTGATCTACGACGGACTGATCGCACGACGGACTGATCCACGACGGACTGATCCACGACGGACCTGATCTATGACGGACTGATCTGGCGACGACTCGATCCACGACGGACTGATCTATGACGGACTGATCTATGATGGACTGATCCACGACGGACTGATCTATGGACTGATCTATGACGGACTGATCATGACGGACTGATCTATGATGGACTGATCCACGACGGACTGATCATGATGGACTGATTCATGACGGACTGACTATGACGGACTGATCCACCACGGACTGATCTATGATGGACTGATCTATACTGGATTGATCTATAATAAGATAAATGGATATTATACATTATTATTATATTACATTAATGAACAACATGATATATATTAAGTGTGATTCTGATATGATAATTAATTTGTGAAATTCACCAGCTGGACGCATCCATGATAATAATAATAATGTGTTCATTTTAGGAAAAATAAATGATGTAACAGTGTTTAATTAACGATCTGCTGTCTCTGACCTCAGAGCGATGCAGCCAATTAACTAACTGCTCAGTTAAGCTAACGTTAGCCAGCTAGTTGTAATTAGCTACGGTATGAATCTGGTGTTGGCTGCTTCATTAGCGATGAATAGACATGCCACATTCACTCAACTCACGATACAATTCGAATCACGATTCAGGGTTCACGATACACCGAATCACGATTCGAATCATGTACAACACAAAATTAATTTACAGGCAAATGACTGATTTTCTTATCTTTATTATTTCTCTTACATTTCTCTCTTATTTCTCCAGCCTTTTCCTTTTTAAAAATACTGTAGTGTTTTCTCTTATGCTCTTTCAATACATAGTTTGCATATTGTGTTTGTCTTGTCTATTATCTTTTCTCCTTTTTCATTTACTGTCTTTGGGAAGCCAAAATGTTTCAACACTCGACTTGAAATTGCTCGTGCCTCCGCATTTCAACCTCGCTGAAGTTCGACCGCCATGGGATTTACACCAGGTGCGCCCTGCGCTGAACGGCTGCGCCACGGTTTTGCTCCGTCATGCACACGACTTCAATTTACACCAGCAGCGCCAGAAGCGCTTTCAGCAGCGGAGCGTTTGCCCGTCTGATTATGTTTACTTGCTCTGATTTTGTTGATTAAGTCCTCTTTCCTTGCTCTTTGTGCTTCTACCATGGATAAGCAGACTACGTAGTTAAATTGTTTTTTTCTGTCTGTCTTTATGATCGCGAGTCTGCACGTGTTTTATTTGAAAATCAACCGGATTCTCTCCTTTTCCGTGCCTGACTTCCTGCCCGCTCGACCAGCTCTGTGTCAATTGACGCCATCCGTCGAAAATAGACTGGCGTATTCTCTGCAGAGCTCTCTGCTCGCTGGCTGCTGCACTGTTTGTTTGTGACCTGCATAGGCACGCTGCGCACCCGACTTCCTGTTGTAGCTGGAGCGGCGCTAGCACGCCAACGTAGCGCGCATAGTGACGCTGAACAAGAACGTAGTTTAACTCGAGTGCGCCCTCTGCTGGCCTGGAGGCCACATCGCGATTCATGGTTTAATTAAATCGATTCGATCATATTTAAAAATCGATTTAAATCGTTTTTTCAAAATCGCGCATCCCTACTGATGAATAATTAGAAATAATTAGTCAAACAGCTGCAAATGGACAGTGATGGCCAAAAGGTGGAGCTTAGACCGGTTCAGTCCCCGACAGCAGGATAAATGTGGGGGGAAAGTGAAAGACAGTGGTTGCCCTCCCTCATTAACCACTGAGGTGCCATTAACTCCACTCCACTCCAGTGGAGCTGCTCAGACTGTGGTTTTACTGAGCAGCTTCCAGCTGTGATCACAGTTTCTGCAAAGGAGAGCCTCACGACGAGCCGAATATAATAAAGGAACATTGCAGATATTTAATGTTATTCTAAATATGATTCTAATTTATTTTTCATCATTCATTTCAGCGCTCAGTCTCATTTGTCTCTGTGACCGATGACCACGCTGTTGCTCGCCACGTCTACTGAGGACGCAGCAGGACTGCAGTCACACATGTCACTAATAACAAGAACTCTCTATAAGTTTAATAAAGGTTAATATAAGTCCATGAATCATGAACCAGCACCAATATGTAGTCATACAAAAAATCAATCAATAAATAAAAGTTTGAAAATGAATGGTAACAACTCATAATCCATATTTAATGGCGTGTCTATAAAGGTCGAGGCCATGACATCCAGATAAAAAAAGTGAGTCCGTTATCAATCTGCTCTTGAAAAGAAAGAAAATACTGGAGAGCAGACTTCTTGAAAAATTCTTTCTAAAGTCAGTCTCTCTAATGGAAGGATCTGTGATAACTGATCCAGGAAGTGCAGAAAGCAGGAGGAGAATCATTTTTCCAAAATACTTCTTTGCTAAGTATGTTAAGGTAATTAATATTCTGCATATTTTGCATCTAATTGGAAATCTGGTGACTCCTTCAATAAATAAACAAAGATTTAAATCAAATTCTATTTTAAGAATGAATCTTTTCAACAGATGACATCACCAAAACATATGTATGAATGTTCCTTCTGCAGTTCTGTAATTTCTAATCATAATGTGTCACTAATATGGGCGGGGCCACAGATTCTAAATAATCCAAACATCAGACAGATAAAGGATCAATGAATCAGGACATGACAAATATTTGACTAAACACTCCTGAACTCTCTGCATCTGACCTCAGTCCTTCTGCACACAGATCCTTTAATGCACAGGTCATAATCATCTAATGATAAAATGTATAAGACCAAACATTCTTTGCATTGTTTTCCTTTAATAATTTGAGTGCATTTTCCTGATTATACTTCCATACTTTTATCTGTAACAGAGTATTTGTAGAGCAGGATTACTGCAGTGAAGGATCTGACTACTTCTGCAGCGCTGACCTTGTCGTGCCACCTGACAGCCTGTAAACGGCGCCTGTTCTCCTCACATGAAGATGAATGAAAAGTGTTCCTGTCATGTCGCGTCGTGGGCAGACTGGACTATAAAAGTGAGTGACTCCAGTTTAATGGTGACAAAGGTCGACGTGGTGGTATGATGACAACGAGCCGCGCTCAGATCACTGCGTTCCTCTGCCAAGTGTGCAGATAAGACGAGGCAGAGTGAGATTCTGCAGATCAGCCTGAGATTAGTCTTATCTCAGAACCATCGGCTCGTATTTAATTTGTGAGCTGTGGTGATGAAAGGCAGGACGGATTGAGCAACGCTTTCAAACTGCTGCCAAAACCTGCCTGCCAAAAACGCCATAACCAAATCTGACCACAGCTGACAGCTCGCAGAGCAGCAGGAGAAACGTTTCAATGGACGGACATGATTCTGCTGTGTCCACACGTCTGTGACTCGCTGCATCATGTGACCTCTGAGGGTCATCCTGGAACAGCTGCTGCAGCCTCACATGCAACACTTTTTCTGTTCCTCCTCCAGTGACGCACCAGGAACCAAAACATGATTATCAATTCATTTATTTGATGAAACCAGGACTTTGTGAGAAGTTTATGATCCCTGAACTTCAGGAGGAGAGAAAGAGTCTGAGTGACAGCTGCGGTAACTGTCGTCCTCAGCTCTGACCAATCACTGTTCGGGAGGGCGGGTCCTCAGATCAATCACAAGTACAGTCGAGCTGCTTCCTGATCAATAACAAACATTTTGTCCACATATTGAGATAGTGTTTTGTCTCCATTTTGTCCTCTCGTCCACACAGAAGGATTTTTAGGTCAATGGAGATTTTTGAAAAGTGAATTCTGTTTATTGTCAGTATATTTTTTATAATAATTCTGTGACAGGTGATTGATTATTCAGACTTTAGAATCACTATCATTCATTTTCAGCCTCATGTTGTGTTGTTGTGTCTTTCATTTCCATTTCTATTCATTTTTTCATAGCTTTGTTTCTCTTAATGTCACATTTTGCTGTTATAGTTTAAATGGATATTTTTGTCTGTTTCATGGTTACATCCTGTGTTTGTCAGGTGACTGGGTCACATGACCTCCTGGTTATTTTTGTTCCTCTTCCTCTTTTCGTGGCCTGATGAAGACTCGGTCGAGGTGTTTTTCATTTTAATGTGATCACGTTTTTTTTCACCGTCAGTAAAAGTGTTTGTTTCATTTTATCTCATTTTTGACTCGTCCTTGAAGAGACCTGATTTCTTTTTCATATTTTTGCTCAACTCGACCTTTTCTTTAGCCTGTGCGCACCTTCATCTCTGTGAATCCATTTGGATGTAAAATGGAACATTTGGGAAATTATGACATCATCAGTTCACACATGCTCAGTTCTGTTTTGTACCTGAAACAAAAAACAGCAAAACATCAACTGGATTTTTTTAGTTGTTCGTTGACAATACTGAGCCAGAAAGATGTTCAATAAATAAAGGGGAAGAAAAACTAATGATAAATAAATAACTGACTACTGTTGTTTTTAAGGATGTGATGATACGAAAAAGGTAAGATAATGTTCATTTAATCTTTTATTATCAGACATAAAACAATAACAATAAAATAAAGAAGACACAAAAACACTAAAGAGAAACTCACATAAAAGTGGCAACAAAATGTAAAAAAGGCCACAAAAATTTGTAAGAATAAATAAAAACCTCAATAATAAATAAAAACAGTTAAAATCTAAGGCATATTAATCAGGAACACCTGGAAATAAATGTGACAATTAAAGATTCAAATCATTCTGCATGTTGAATCTATAATACCTCAATACAATATTTATCATCATCTCTTGAAACAATGTCCTTTATGAAATAATAAATTTAATGTGTGCAGATTTTTACTTTTTATTTTAAGTTTCTTCTGCTCTCCTTCTTTAATAAATTAAACTTAAAGAAGCAGCTGTGACAAATTTACGTACAAATAATTATCATGAATTGTCTCAGAAACAAAAACACTGCAGCAGTCAGACTTACTCCTTTCATCCAATCAAATAAAGATAAATAACTCTGGATAACAACAGTTTTTTAATTTGTAATATTTGAAATATTGTTACGCCCTGAATAGTTTGTGTTTTAAAGTCGCCACTGTCCAAAGGAAATGAGGTCACTGCACACGCTCAGAAGCTTCTTTGATGATGTGAACTTTATCAGCACTGGTTCAACACACTCGTTTTGAGTTTTGTGTTTTTAATACGTCATGTGGACAGGGTTTTATTTTAAATGGAGAGAATTAAATTTTCCATTTTAACAGGAGCAACAAGACAAAATAATAAAAATATTACTGATACAGAAACAGACTAAATGAACTGTGAAGATAAATAACTGTGAGGAAGCTGCTGACTTTACGTCCACTTGAAAACCTGCCTCTGTCCTTACTGTGAGCCAATCAGAGCACAAGGACAGCTTCACCCAGTCTGACCCTCCATGTCTCTGAGAGGACTCCAGTTGGACGTCGTCCATCTCTCCATCTTTAATCTGCCCCCCACAGGGACGCTCTGAGGGAACATTTAGCCTCCATCTGAGTGAACAGACGGACAGACAGAGAGGAGGACATGTTGGACACGTGAATGACACGCTTCCAGTGTTGCTCAAAGGTCCCTTGGCAGTCATTTACCCCCACACCACCCTCTCCCCGCCCCACACAGACAGACAGACAGAGGAGCTGCAGACCAACAGATCTGCTGTACAGAGGTTAGACAGCTGCAACACACACACACACACTCTCTCTCTCTCTCTCTTCACACACACACACACACTGGATGACTTCAGATGTGTGTGTGTGTTACATTTTGGTGTTGTTTAATTCATGTGTTTGATTCTGTATGCTGCCCCGACTGGCTGCACTCGTTACAGCTCGTTAATTGCAGATAACTTTAGTCCAATCACAGTGTTTTTCATCTGATATCTGTGATGATGTCTTCATCTGTTCTAACATAAGCTGCAAACGTTAGCATGTCCGGCTAACTAATGCTAGCTGAATTTTACCTCCAGACAAACTTGTTAGATCCACTGCATCATTTGTTCTGTGGGGCTTTGAGGAGGAGGATGAGGGCTGATGAAGAATCAAAGTGGGTCGACGATGATGCATCTCTCTCAGTCTCAAACTGGGTTAGCTTAGCTCTTATCCCGCTCTCTTCCTGTGGTGATCGTGGTCCAGCTGGTCTGGCTGGGTGACCCGCCTCAAGGTCCGCTGCACTAATCGAGTCCCCGCTTCCTTTTCCCACGTTAATGAGTGTATTTCTGTCATCTATCATGTAGATATACCTGCTGTATTTCACCATCTGACCAATGTTAGCTGAGATGTAAGCTAGCTTTAGCCTCAGTCTGTTAGCATTAACATTACATGAAGCATGAAGTCTAAAATTTTAGGTTGTAGCTCCCTTAAGAGTCAAAACAGAAAATGGAAAAACAAACCTATAGATGTGTCTCATGAGTCACTGTCTTCAGACTCCAGTTTGGGCAGATCGTCAGATTGAATAAGAGAGAAATAAAATGATGAATCAGTCGGATTATCAGGAGGGAAAAACAAAACATCCATGTTTGTTGTCAGTTGCCCAGCAACAGTGTTGTCTAGGTTCCCAACTTTTCACTAACAAATAATTTTTTAATTTTTCCAGATCCCAGGTGTGAAAATGCATTAAAATGAATCAATCATGGCGGCTGTTTAGTTCAGCTGGTAGAGCGTCCGCTCGTGTACGGAGGCTGTCAGTCCTCTGCAGCGGCCGCTGGTTCGACTCCACCTGCGGCCCTTTGCTGCGTGTCATCCTCTCTCTTCACCCCCTCTCCTGTCTACTCTTCAGCTGTCCTATCAGATAAAGGCATGCAAAGACAAAATACATAACTTAAGAAAAAGAATCAATCAGTGTCATATTTAATATTTGAGAACATCATCTTGGACCTGGATGGAGCAAACATCTGATCAATTAGTGGAAACATTATTGCCAGATTGATAACTACTTGAAGGTCCAAACGCGCAAACAGGTGGAGCTGTTTTTCAGTCACTGACTGCTGATGTCGTCCTTTCATGATGTTCCACTCAGTTCAGACAGAAGTTTCTCAGGCAGAGCAGGATATCCCACAATGCCCTGCAGCATCATCACCATGAACTAAACCTCTGAAACTTGTGCAGAGATGAATTCAAATTGTCTCTCTGTTAATTTATGAGCATCAAAATAAAACTGTGGTGACATTTTGAGTTCAGCAGTGAATCATCTGACTTCACCAGTGATGTGTGAGTGTTTTTACCTGCTGCTAACGTTAGCTGCAGCGCTAACCTCCAGCTGCCAGGCCGCAGCCGCAGCCGCTGAGTTATGGTTCAGTTTAATCCGACACAGCAGTAGAGACGCTCAGCGAGCTGAAGCAATTATCTCCATCTCATAATTCATCAGTGCAGCAACACATTTTTCTAAATGTTCAGACTTCACCCTGACACACAGACACACACAGAGACACAGTGAGACTACAGGGGACGGACACTCTGAGACTAAAACATGTTAAACTCTGGATTGATCTTAATGAAAGTGTGAGGACTGGTGTGAGCAGGACAACAGGAGGAGGACGATGACGGCTGTACGTCACTGACTTATGCACAAAAAGACAGACAGGGACAGAGGACAGACAAGGACGTTGAACAGAGCAGCTTTGATGAACTGACAGAGACAGAGGACATGCGCTGGTGTTTGTCGAGCGGCTGATTAGAGAATGAGACGTAGTTGAGGAGGTGAGAACAGGTGTGAAGACACACTGACCCTGCACAGACTGGGACAGAGAGTTCCTGTCCTAAATGATGCTCTTGTGTCCCAGCGAGAACACCCCTCCACCCTGAAGTGATGTCAGTTCTGTCATGATGCACCGAGCTGCACAGAGCAGGAAGTCAGACACAGACACAGGAACAGCAGAGAGAATCCTTTAATTTTCAAAATAAGAGCCTGTGCAGATTCAGGATTGTAAAAAAAAAAAAAAAGACAGAAACATTTGTAGCCTCCTGACCCAGGGACAGGACTGGCAAGGTTACAGTTATTAATTAGCTGTTAAAATGTAATTAGTGACATAATCCAAGTATCAACTCTTACTTTTGGGTTATCTCAATATAAAATACGGTGCTATGTTTTTAGCCTAATATAGTGGTTTTAAGGCTGCAACTAATGATTGTTTTCAATTAATCAATCAGTTGTTTGGTCCATAAAATGTCAGAAAATGTTGATCAAAGTCTAAGACGACATCCTCAAATGTCTTGTTTTGTCCACAACTCAGAGATATTCAGTTTACTGTCAGAGTGTTACAGTTCAAGAATTTTCAGGTTTGGACCCAAAGCAGACAAAGTGATATTTAATAAACAAACAGAACCAACAAAAGCTTAAAAACAAAAATCCAAATGGATCCGTACAGGAAGGAAAAAATCACAAGCAACAAGATTTCATAAGAAAACACTAAAGGAAAGCCAAATCAACGTAGTACTAACCAGAAACTGAGGAGAAAAAGACACGGGATTAAATACATGAGGAGAGGGAAGATAACAAGACACAGGTGAGGACAGTCCAGGACAGGTGAAAATAATCAGTGATCAAAAGAGTGGGAAAACAGACAAAGACAGGAAGTAAACACCAAAGACACACAAGGAAGACACACCAGAATAAAACAGAAGTGACTAAGAAAACCCAAACCATGACACAGAGAGGAGTAAAGAAACCAGAAAATATTCACATGTAAGAAGCTGAAATCAGAGAATTTAGACGTTGTTTTTCTTTAAAAATGTCTCAAAATGATTATTCAAACGTGAAAACAGGTGGAACGCACGCACCATCAGTTTTCACATGTTTGGATCTATTTTTAACTACTGATCACCTGGCAATAATTCTTCCACTAACTGATCAGTTGTTTGGTTCATAAATTGTCAGACAGCGCTGATGATGGAAACTCTCTCACAGTCCTGAAAAAGGAGCGCTCCCATAATGATGTCCTGTGTGATTATTGATTATTGATTAATTGAAGTCACCTCTGTGCAGGTCAAAGGTCACGCTTCGACTGAAACGTGACTGTGACAGTTTGTCTGAGACACATCAGATCAGATCAGCCGTCGTGGATCAGTCCGTCATAGATCAGTCCGTCATAGATCAGTCCGTCGTGGATCAGTCCGTCGTGGATCAGTCCGTCGTAGATCAGTCCGTCGTAGATCAGTCCGTCATAGATCAGTCCGTCATAGATCAGTCCGTCGTGGATCAGTCCGTCGTGGATCAGTCCGTCGTGGATCAGTCCGTCATGGATCAGTCCATCATAGATCAGTCCGCTGTAGATGCAGCGAGTGATGGAGTTGAAGAGAGACTGTTTGTTTACAACATCCACTCATAGCAACTCACACATGATTCATGTTTTTATGGTTCTGTTTTGCTGATTAATTCTTCAGTGTGTTGGGATTAAGAATTGGAAGCTGCAGAACAGAACCCTCCCTGTAATAATCCCCCTGACATGACGGAGAAAGATGTTGATTCCAATGAATGTACAGTTTGGACGTCCCGCTCAAAGAAAAAAGAAAAAGAAAGATGTCTCATGAGAAGCAGCAGTTGGCTGATTGACACCACAGACAGGTGGGATTCATTCTGTCTGTTAATAAAAATGCAAAGAAACATCCAACAATGACTGCAACCCAAAATTATTGTCATTCAAAAATATGACAGAGAGCTGCAGCATGAAATGTAAAGAAATGTGGACGGCTTCAGTGGGACTGCAGCACCTGCTTCTTGTTTTTCCTTTCTTCTTCTCTGAGCTCTGTCAGAAAGAGGAGGAGCTTTGTCTCTGACGCTGTTAGCAAGCAGGACTTAGCGAGTGCTAGAAACATTACAACATTTACCAAAAACAAAATAATTCCCACTGTCAGTTATGAAACTTAAACGCTGGTTAAGACGATCTGTATGCCAAGTTACTGATTTCACTGTGAGTGAACACTAACAAATCTGTTTGAATCTGACAACGCTGATAAATGTCATATACTAACACGTCCGTGGTTTAAGCACAATTTTGTTCATACACACTGTTTGTGAATGCAGCCTAATGTCTGTGACAAGTCCCTCCCTTTGTTCCTGTTTTACAGGAAACACAATCAGCACTCTGCTGGTCATTTGATGTGAACTTTAAAGTATTAAACTCACCTCTCTTCCAGCTGAAACTACAAGGGAGGCCGATCAGACTGTCTCCTCCTGAGGTACAAAATGTTATATGAGTCAGGACGGGCCACGGCTAGCTAGTTAGCATGCTAACTTCATTAGATATCTCTGAAATACAATGTATAGATGTCCTGCTCTGCATCATCACATTCAAATACACACTCATTATTTATTTTTCTGTTTGTGTTGTCAGACACCCAGAGGAGCACAAACAGTCATGTGACTGCGGCTCCTTCTGTTAATGCTAACGTTACCTGTTCACCAGCTAACTCAGGTGTCCTGCAGAGTCAGAACAGTCCAGTCTGCAGGTCAGCTGTGTTAATCACTGAGCTGCAGCAATTAAACCAATCAGATCTGATATGAAGGGACGTGTTATCAGCTGCAGACAGGCGCTGTGTGAGGATCTTATCACCTTCCTGAAAAGTGAGAACAAAT
>CM034591.1:459887-504887 GCA_020091685.1 Lutjanus erythropterus
GGAGTTTCCAAGGTTCACTCCTCGCTCCTCTTCGGTTGCTTCCATTAAGCCTCATTGTATCTTCATCCAGACAACTCTGTCCCAAGATGAGCTCTGTCAGAGGATCACTTCTCATCCGGACATGGGGGGTCAACATTTTATCATTCTGAGCAGACAGAAGACAACTGTGAACGATGCCGATCAAGACGGACAAGGAGTCGGACACAGGAAAGGCATAGACAAAATGGTCAGTTTTCAAAATAAAAGACCCTGTGCAGGCTCTCGAGCATAAATCCGTACATGTAGCCTGCTGACCCCTGGTACAAACACAAGAACCAAGGGAAAAAGACCAAATTACCAAATCTGAGCAGGTCAACAAAATCAGGTGGGTGAAACACTGGACAGATCAAACTGTCATAAAGACAAGCAGCGGTCAGTTATGTGTTGACTGAATCACAGACAGGTCACAGGCAGGGCTAACACATAATGTTTTCCTTGATTTTTACATTTTGTTGTGCTCATAAACAGATCATTTGGACCCCTCCACCATTGTCCAAACTGTCCACAGTCATCACTACAGTTGATGTCCAGCACACTGTCACTGATTACACCAAAACTGTAAAGTTTCTGTCCAGCTGCACCTCAGTAACACGAGGTCAGGATCAGTAACATCGCTACAAACAGTTTTCAGTGAGTGCAGAGGGTTGACTCTGAGGTCTCAGGTCGGACCCCACAGTCAGCTCTGCTGCGACTCGTTCCTCCTACAGATTAAATAATCCCCGCAGGCTGATTACCATGTCCACAGTTAGACACTCAAGTCAAACACTGGCCACTTATTGGCTAATTGAAGTGTGATTAGCTGATCCAGCTCCCAGAGGAGAGAGCAGGAAGGAAGCATGGCTGATTCAGATGGTCTCACTTTATGAATGTAATAAATTAGATTTACAGTGAGATGGAGCTGAGGGGATCCCACTGCAGGAAAATCTTCATGTGTCCTCTGAAAAGAAAAACACGCAGCTTTGATTTGATTTGGACTCAGAGCAGCCATGATGGCGACTGTAGAAAAGATTTAATTGGAAAATGAAAATGTGCAATATTGGACTCATGGGGTTAAAATGTGACGTCTCATTTCAGCACACACACACACACACACACACACACACACACACACACACACACACACACACACACACACACACACACACTGAGCGTGAGTGCTGAGGGATTTATGGTCTCAGTTGTTGTCCAGCTCTCAGGGAGAGTTTCCAGTTCATGTTTCCTCCTGTGTGGAGCAGCGATGAGAAACAGCAGAGCCTCTGGTTCAGATCCATGTTCCTGCAGGAGACACTGAGCAACTAATACATACACACACAGAGGGAGTGAACACACACACAGAGGGAGTGAACACACACACAGAGGGAGTGAACACACACTACAAACATTAACGTTTATGCTGCAGCAAACGGAGCAATGCACTTCTTCAAAGGTTCTTCTATTGTGAGAACGTCATTGAGAGAGAGAGACTGGGGACCCTTTTTACATGATCTACAGCTGATGGTGGCACACATCATTAAGGACGCGTCCAGCTCCCCTTTACTATTAAAATGATGCATCATCTGGACACAAAGTGGAAAAGAGTTTATATTTAGTCTTTTAATTAATCAGGTGTGTTGAATAAAGAAAGAGTTGTTGTGTGTTAATGCTCAGTGTGTCTGTTCAGGTGGAGACCTGCGACCCATCAGCTGTTAATCAGAGTATGAATTTTTATAACCCGTGGGTTAACTGCAGTGACCTAGAAGCACTGAGTGCATGTCTTGAGACAACTTATTGTCTGCTTCCGTTAAATAGCAGGAAAATAGTGCAGTGTTGACTTTAGACGAGATTTTCGTTGATCGATGCATCAGTCACTTTCTTCTCAAGATAACAAACTCCAACACAGTGTTGGACCACACCTCATTTTAAGACCAACACAGCCGTGGGTGCACAGATGGACACAGAGAGCTCACTGCAGAATAAAATTTAACTTCGTCAGGCTCCACCTCTCTGGACCAAGTGAGGCTCCACTTGAGGGTTAGTGATTGACTAAGAACATCCGGGTAAAGCAATTAAACTGTCCTCCCACAGCTCTTGGGGACTATGTCCAGCCTCATCCATTGGCTCTACAGCGAGCAGCCTCTCCAGATGGGAACAAGTACGTTTGCTATGGACACATCAGACTGACTGTTTCAGTCAGAAAATGCCAATGACAGCTGAGCTGAAGAAGAGACAAAACAAAGAAGATAAGGACAGAGACAAAGAGTCCTTCATCTGATTTTTTTCATGTCTGTCACTTTTTTTTTTATCAGATACAGACACTGAAACTGTAGTGAGAGAAGAGATGTTGCTGTTGCAGATCATTTTCACTATTTTCACAAGTAAATATCGACAGGACAGACAGACAGATCTGTCCTACAAAGGAAAAAGGCAGTAACTTCATTTTCTGTCAAAAATAAGTTATGATCATTTAAGTGACATTAAAGACATCCTTTGTCATGTGGACAAATATGTTCCCTCAAATGTGTTTTATTTTGGAGAAAACAGGGGGTCAAAATTATAGTAACTGCAAAAATGCACAGAGAAACCACAGCAAAGCAGCGTAACTTCAGTTTTTATATTCTAACATGTCAAATATCTGCAAGAAAATGAAGAAATATGTCACCTGTGTGACTTAAACTACCATATATAACAACAGTATAGATAAATATTGAAATAAGAGCACAGAGTCAGAACTCTTAGACTCAAGCCAGACTCTGATCCCAGCTGTAAAAATACATTAAAATTAATTCATCAGTGTTGGAATATTTTATTGGAAAAGGTTTGATGGGATTTAATATTTGAGGACGTCGTCTTGGACTTTGATCAACATTTTCTGACATTTTATGGACCAGATAACTAATCGATTACGTCTGTGCGCTCCACTTGTTTTCATGTTTTTCATTGCTTTTTATACTTAAAATTTGTTTTATTAGCAAGTAAATATTAGTACCTTCAAATGCTCAGAAACATCCCTAAACCATTAAAATAATAAATTAGAGGTGTGTATCTCACCGACTGAGATGATGCAATACGTATCTCATTGTTCAATAATACCATATATCTTATACATTTTTAAATAGCGATCGATTCGGTTCGATACAATTCAGCTCTGTCACGATATGATATGATACAATGCAGTGTGTGAATCTTTACATTTTGATTCAGTTACTGCTCCATCTGTAGATCCTGATAGTTTGACTGAATATAGTAACAGTAGAGACAGAGAGGAGACATTACAGTCATGTTTCTATCTTATTATGAGTCTCATGTGTAAATGAGATGAGATAAATGAGAAACTTTCAAATGTGAGTATTTGTGCAGTAAGATGATGAGCTGCTGTGTTTCATATTCAGAGTGCTGTGGTTCAGATCAGTGTGGAGGAACAGTGAAGTGTTTCCTGCTCTCACAGTCACATGACGTCTCTGTGCTCAGACTCGTGTCTCTGTCCTCTGCTGTCAGACATGTTTTACATCAATCATCTGCAGCAGAGTTTCTCATCTTTATTATAAAACACAAACTTATTCTACACTTGAGCGTTATGAAGTTTGGTGGTGCGACACGGTACAATGTCACTTCTGTCGCTGTTTTCAGCGCCGTCTGTTTAGAGGAAATGAAGAGGAGACACAGGAGAGGGAGGAGGGAGCGCTTGTTTTTGTGATCGCAGCAGCAGATGTCCAGTGGTGCAGGCAGAGGCAGGAAGAGAGAAAATGGGGGAAAGTTTCAGCAGCAGCTCCCTGATACCAAAAATGAAACATACGTGTGTCCTAATGAGATGTATTGATATGCTAGTGCTGCTTTGATTTGTACCAATACAGGCCATCTGAACAGATGCACTCATATCTTACACATTAAAGTCCGATGCATCGGATACATAAGTGAATCATTATGCCCTAATAATAAAAAATGTTATAAATAAATAATGATAATAACAATAATGTAAATAATAACAGGTAGAGGTGTGATTTCATTTGACATCATTATCAGACTGAGGATTTGATCATATTTGTCATTATTCTGCTTTTCAAATCTAAAGTGATCAGATAAAATGGAAGTTTCTGCATTTTGCTTTGGTATGACCCAATATTTTTTATTTCACTCTGCAAAGGCAGAAGACAGGAACTTCCAAATAAGGTCAAAGGTCAAATCAGAGGTCAGGATTAATGTGTAGAAACAATAACCTGATATAAAGATATAAAACTGACACATATATAATTATCTGCCTCGACAACAAGAAAACTTTAAAGTTTTTTTTTTTCTCAGTTCTGCTCTCTGAGAAGTTCCTGCCCGTTTCCTGCGTTGGACAGAGCTGTGTGTTTATGTGTGTGTTGTGTGTGCAGTATCAGTCCCACTACAGCCGTCACTTCATGCCTCTGGGGGAGAAGGAGCGTCAGGACCGGGAGGTGTTTCAGAGAAACATGAAGAGCCGCATGGAGACGTTTAAATCCACCCGACACAAACGACACAAGAAGGACAGGAGCCTCAAGAAGGTCACACACACTTTACACACACCTCTCATCCAGCTTCAGTCTGTTTTACTGCTCCATGTGTTACACTGGTACACACTGCTGACATCATCATCATCATCATCATCATCATCATCGTCATGAGCCAGAAACAGACTAAATGTTTTGAAACAGTCGAGTCAGTTTGAGTTTAAATGATGTGAAACAGGTTTGACTTCAGTTTTACATTTATTTTGATTTTATTTGTTTTTATTTCTTCATGCTGTTTCATTATTCAACACAAAACATCTATACAAAAATAAAAGTAAACCTTCAGGTCATTTTAAACTTTTTTTGTGGAATATTTTTTGTCATTTTCATCATATTGATGACCTTTTTTCTAAATATATGATTTATGTACATGAAAGACAGATTAATTCCAAATGAATATATATTAAAGCAGTAATTTACTGCAGTTACTCTTCTATGATGCACTTGTTGTTGTTGTTGTTGTTGTTGTTGTTGTTGTTGTCAGTTGCAGCGTTCTAAGGTCTGTTATTTCCGTTGCCATGGACACAGTTCTGATCAGAGACTCTGGAGGAACAATAAAAACATTGTTGAATCACTAAAATCATTTTAAAATTCATATTTTGTGTGAAATTATTAATTTTTTTAAACCCAAATAATTTAGCAACACTCCAAAAAACTGAAGCAATCGGTTGCCACATTTTTTCTGATTTGATAAAAAGTTGGATAAAGTTGGAGGAAAGTGTCACATGCACTCCTTGATTACAGCTAAAATATTTGATTAAACCAACTCAAATACTTTCATTAAATGTGCTGTAACAAGCTAATACACTGTAAAAACACAACAAGTTGAGAAAACTTAAAAGTTCAAGTCAATTTAATTCAGTGGATTTCAGTTTTGAATTCAACTCGTTTTAAAAAGTTTTACCAGCTAATAATGTTTTGTTGAGATCATTTTTAATTTGAATAAAGACAAATCAGCTTCATAAATACAATTTTTTGTGGATCCTAAAACTCACAAGATTCAGTTTTATCTGAAGAAGAAAAGTAAACTATTAGATTACATGTCAGAAAAACTTTCTCAAAGTTTTGACAGTGTGAGTTTGATTCAGAACTTTAGGGAAGGAAACTTTTTTTACAGGACAGAAGTGATTAATTTTAAGAATAAAAGAAAACTATTATTTCATGTTTGGTAAACTTGAACTCGTTGCAGTGAATTAATGTGATGGCGAGGTTTTGCGGTTCAGTTTCCTCCTGGTTTTACTGGGACTGAACATGAGTCAGGGTGGAGCTGCAGGACAGTCAAAGGTTACAGTGATCTGATTCGTCCTGACGTGTCCTCACACACACTCTAATCAACTCTAATGAACAGCTTCATCTCTTCTTCTTCGTGTGTCAGCTGATTCTTTAATTACAGCGTTTCTGTCTGTTATGAAAGACGAAGCGCGGCTCTGACTGAAGGCCGGCTGCTTCCTGTTATGGCTGCAGGTTCACTGACGTCTTTCATTCTGTCCTGATCTCCACAGCGCCGAGGATCCGACGCCAAAGAGGAGGGCAGCGACAAACCCAGACGCAACGTCAGCTGGCAGGACAAAAGTAAAGACGCTGCTGGAGGGACGGACGGTGTTGGAGTTAGAGAGAGGAGACAGATTGCGCTGATAAAAATCACATTTATCACTTAAACATAAAAATAAAAATCCTCACTTTCACTTCAACATGACAATAAAAACTATTAACTTTCTTCACCTTGAATTTCACACGTTCATTGTTACTTAAAATATTAAAGTGGACATTATTATGCTTTTTGATTTTTTGTTTAGTGAGTTATAGAGGTTTTTGTTCATATAACATTTCTGCAAAAGATTAAAGTGACTCAAACAGTAAACTCTCCTCCTGAAACTTCTCGTTTTGTTCTGTTACTTGATGACATCACTGTGTAACACATTTAGATCACGTGCAGCTGGTCTGAGAACAGTAATGAGATTTTTCTGTGTTCAGACCCTGTAGTCGTTCCTGTGGAGTCGGAGGAGGATAAAGGTGAACATTCAGACCCTGAGAAGGAGGAAGACGTCGGGATCACCTTCGTAGCTCGCAAGGTAGAGACGCCGAAAGAACGGCCCAAGTCAGGTGAGAAAACACACGTACAAAAAAGAAGATCTGTCATTGGCTGCACGTCAACAGTGAAACTATTTAAATAACAAAACCTGCCAGTTTGTCTCAGAACCAGAAAACCTCGAATGAGGTGAAGTAAATGAATGAATGTGTAAGAACGAGTTCTAAAGGAGAACAAATTCACTTCAGGTCTGCAAAGATCATCATTTCACACCTACACTCCACTGAATAGAATAATACTAATACTACTATTAACACTAATACTAATACTACTACTAATACTACTACTACTACTACTACTACTACTACTAATAATAATAATAATAATAATAATAATAATAATAATAATAATGTGTGATGGGGCTGACAGCTTCAGAACATCTTAGAGACAACAGTTAACTGACAGAGTACATGAATATAATAGTGATAAATACTTTAACTGACTGGTGTTTCTGATGCCGAGACATTTGGAGACGTTTAATCATGCAGTCGACTAATCGTGCACCTCCTCCTTGTCTCCTGTTTGTCTCCTGTTTGTCTCCTGTGTGTCTCCTGTGTGTCTCCCGTTTGTCTCCTGTTTGTCTCCTGTGTGTCTCCCGTTTGTCTCCTGTTTGTCTCCTGTGTGTCTCCTGTTTGTCTCCTTTATGTTTCCTGTGTGTCTCCCGTTTGTCTCCTGTGTGTCTCCTGTGTGTCTCCTGTTTGTCTCCTGTGTGTCTCCTGTTTGTCTCCTTTATGTTTCCTGTGTGTCTCCCGTTTGTCTCCTGTGTGTCTCCTGTTTGTCTCCTTTATGTTTCCTGTTTGTCTCCTTTATGTTTCCTGTGTGTCTCCCGTTTGTCTCCTGTGTGTCTCCCGTTTGTCTCCTGTTTGTCTCCTGTGTGTCTCCTGTTTGTCTCCTGTGTGTCTCCTGTTTGTCTCCTGTGTGTCTCCCGTTTGTCTCCTGTGTGTCTCCTGTGTGTCCATGGTCTGACTCATGTGTCTCCTCCATGTGTCCTCCATCAGTCCCAGCAGCACTGGATGGGTGTTCCAGTCCCTCAGCTGATCCCAGCCCTCCGTCTCCTCCCAGTGGGGACAGTCACCTGCCGTGGAAGGGCAGTGTTGGTTCTCCTCCGCCCTGTGTGTCTGTGGAGGCCACAAAGATCATCCCTGTGGACCTCCAGCAGGCCTGGAACCAGAGCATTTCCTCCCTGGAGAGCATCTCGTCTCCCCCCGCCCCTGCCGAGCCCGTGCACCCCCGTGTCAGCGCCCTCTCCAGACTGGGAGGACCCCGCCCCGCCTCCTATACCCCACCAGGGAGTGCGGTGGGCAGCACCTCCTCAATCGGAGCCCAGGTGGCGCAGGGCTCCTTCAGTTTCTCTGAGAGGAAGAGGGAAGAAGAGGAGGAGGAAGAGGAGGAGGAGGGAGGAGCGCCGCAGGAGATGAAGCCCCTCATGTCGTCTCTGAGGCCACCCGGCTCCCTGCCGCCGCCCCCGCCACCTCCCAGCTCTGCCCCCGGCTCGGCGAAGAGGAGGAACCCCTGCGTCTACTTGAGGAGTCTGGTGACAGCACCGCCTCCTGGCAGCGGTGAGCCACACAGTCGAGGCCCCACCCAGCTGTAACCACAGAGATCAGACATCCGTCACCTGCAGGGCGGAGCAGGAGGGAAGTGGGACACCTTCACTGCAACACACACACATACACACATACACCAGGTGGCGCGCTGCCTGTCGGACCATCCCGTAGGAGAGCAGCTCATGATGTCTCCTCTCAGTCTGATCTGATCGTCTGTCTCTGCTGTTGTCCGTCCACCTGAGAACAGGCCTGATCTTCGTCCTGACGATGGGTCACAGTGAGACGTCAGGGATCAGAGGTCACCTGTTTGTCCAATCACATCACCAGCCACCACATCACCAGCTGCTATTGGTTCTCAAAGGCTGATTCAGAGGGTCAGAGCCCAATTGACCCTTTATAAACCCCGCCCCCTTTTCACCCAAAACAGTTGAGTTAACCTGCTACCCGCAGAACTTCACACAACTTCCTGCTCTCCTGTTTCCTGTCCTCAGATCAGGTCTGTGCTCGACTCATCAGGGCTGAAAAGAAAAACACATGCTGAAGACGGTTGAGAGACGCTGCTGGAGGACATGAAGAAGACATGAGCCAGTTAGCTAGGATTTTGTTAACATTAGCTAAGATGTGACTACATATGTTTTTCTATTTCAGGTCGTCCAGCAACATGTTTGAACCGTCTTCAACATGTGTCTCTCTTTTCAGCCCTGACGAGCTGATCACAGAGCAGATCTGAGTCCAGGAAACTTCTTTTTCCCAGGATGGTGAAGTCATGACCCGTCTTAATGTCACTCTGATTGGCTAGTACTTGTTGTCTCTGTTGTATTGTGTCACTTTGGTTGATCAGGTTTAGGCATGAGGATTGTGATTGGTTAGGGTTGGTGTAAGAATATCTGGATAAGCCAGTCAGAGGCAGAGGAGGGCAGGTCATGACTTGGACATCCTGGGAAAAAATAGCTCTTACAGGAAACAGGAGTGGAGGAAGTTGACCAAGGTACCAAAAAGGTACCTCAACCGTTACTGGAGCACAAAGCAAAGGGGGGTGGGACTTGAGGTCAGTTCCAGTCGAAGGCCAATACTTTCGACGTCCATAAATGTCGTCTCTGCTCGTGTGTGCGAGGGTTCACTCAGAACATGTTCCCCGTCTGTGCTCTGGTTCTCCTTTAGCTGCTGCACATTATATTTTTTTATTTTTGACCTTTTCTGTTGTTCAGCCAGAAACAACAAACACAAGAGCTCCTCCTGCTGTCAGGAGGTCACTAGTTCCTTTCCTAATGCATGTCCTTCCTGGGAAATGAGCGTACGTGGAACACTGGGATAACGCAGAACCTCAGTTGTTGCTGGAATGAGACCGTGTGTGTCCACATGGCTGGTACATGTCCACAGCTGTCTGCAGATGCTGAATATGAAAGTATGAGTCTTAGGGCTCAGTTATCTCCAAATGGATGCAAACACAGACGCCTGTTAGTTAGTCCACTCAGAGGACACATTTCAGACAGGAAGTAGATCTGTGTCTGTCAGTCCCTCCAGGAAGTTGTGATGTTGTGATCACAACAGTTCACACAAATTTCAACCAATCCCTGGGAATTCTGCACCACCTTAAATTTTTGTCCAAACTCTGCAACTTTTATGTAAATTTGACATCATACGTCAAACGTCAAGCAATGTTTGGTCTGTTTTTCACTATTTTTTGGCATTTATATATATTTTTTTAATTTTTTCACAGGTACTGAAAAGAACACAAGGTTTTTTGTAAATACTGACAGTTATCAACGCTCCACACACTTTTATTTTATAATTTTGTGCTTTCATGAGTTTGCGCTCCAAAAACATTTTGCCTTTTTGTGGAATACGCCCCATGTTCTTCATCTGCAAAAACATCTGATTTTGTTTGAGTTTTTGTTATCATGAGCCTTTTTGGTGAGGTCACTGAGAACTAATTCTCAACTACACAAAAAAATCTCAACTTTCTTTTGCAGTTTTCTCTTCCTCCCACAATCCTGGAGGGACTGATCTGTAGGGACCACCAGTTTACACAATTTCATCACTGCACAAGCGTGAGCTTAACATTTAGGTTAGATTAGATTCGATTTGATTAGGTAGATTAGGCGATGAGGAGAACACAGATGACTCATTAACACACTGTATCACCTGCCAGATCCAAACACCCAAAAAGAAAAAGAGCAGACTTCCCAGACTATTCTCTACGCTGCCATAAATCCTACTGTTACACAGATGTCCTACCCAAAATAAACGCACAAAACTCCTGCACAATATTTTTTGCACAAATGTTCTACACAGTTATTTCCAAGAAAATCAACTTTTCACCTTAGTCCAGGTGAGAATAAAATGAACCAGTTCCCATTCATAATTCATCAATTTGACGTTCACAGTCACAAAATGAACTAGTTCATTTTCATTTCTTCTGTTTTTTTATTTTAATTTTAAATAGTAAAGAATAAAGGAGTCTATATCATGATATCATACTGAATGATGTGATTTCATGTCCTGTTTGTATTCATTTGAGTGGGCAGATTAATTTATATCTGTAGTTATTAACAACAATTTACAACAGTTTGAAAAAAATTGACTCTACAGCGGATGGTAAACATGGACAACGACAAACTTACTTCCAGGAACTCAGATATTCTGACTCTTCAGTTCAACTGAACGCACCGTCATGATGTATGAGAGCTGCACAGAGATGTAGAGACAAGACAGAGGAGACAAACAGATATGTGTCTGTCTCTGTAACAGAGACTCCAGTCTGCAGTGTAGCTCAGCTCAAACACTTTATAATAAAAGACAGTTGTTATATCATGTCCAGATGTGCAGCCTCCTCACCAGCTGATGACATGAGTCTGTCTCAGGAGTGAACGATGTTTCATTACCTGCAAACTGATCAGTTAATTACACTGGTGGCCTCATGTTGTGGTCATAACAAACAGGAGTACACAGATCCCTGCACAGATCCTTTACGTTCACCCTCTGATGGTGACATTTACATCATGTGGACCCTGTCGGACCCTCGCACACACGCAGACGAGCAAAGTATAACACCTGCTTCAAAAGTACAGACAGCTGATCGGAGAATATCTTTTTAAAATGTTATTTTAGACATTTTATACCTTTAATGTCACAATAATTCACAGATCTCAGAGTTTATTCTGCCTTTTAACCTCTTCAGTATCAGCTGTTTGTTGTGTTAAACAGATCTCAGAATCTGCTCCTCGCTCACTGTTGATGCTTGAATATCAACACAGAATCAACAGAACGCTGCTGCTCTTCTTCAGCTCTTTAGAGGAACAAACTGTGTAGTATTGATCAGTTCTTTAAAATGATATGTAATCAATCATCCTGCAGGAGGTGGACACCGATGGATCGTCTTAAAGAATAATTCTGCTTTATTACAACTTGAGTCTTATTCCAGTGGAAGTTTTTTAAAAGTATTCTTTAGGCTTTTGTGCCTTTATTGTGATAGGACAGCTGTCGGGAAGCCAGGAAACAGGAGAGAGAGCAAGGGGGGCGGCATGCAGCAAAGGGCTGCGTGGTGTCTGAACACTGAATGAGCTGATAGACATGATGGAGCAGAGACTCATGTTGTAATAAAGTGTAATGATCCTTTAATGTAGTGACACCCTGCACAGCTTCACCTGCTGTTTGACTTTAAAGCCTTATTTCTCTGTTCGTATGTACACACACGTCTGACAAGTATATTTATTGTGTCAAAGCTGCTCATAAACAATCTAAAGATGTATTTTTTAAAGCTGCAAATATATAAAATCTACAGAGTAGTTTATTTTGAAAGACCAAAGTGTGTAAACAAGGAAACAGAGCATAATGAACATTTATACAGTGTGTGTATAACTGCCTTACTCTGCTGTTAGCTGTGTGTCGTCTCAGTGTCTCTGTCTGCTGCATGCGTGTGTGTGTGTGTGTGTGTGTGTGTGTAGATGGATAAATCCACCAGCAGGTTGTGAAGACGTCTCTGTGATGGTTCCTTTAGTTTTCAGTCTGTCATGTTGCTCATTTTGCCAAAGAATCTGTTCACGCCTTAAAGTCACAGCTTTTTTCACACATTTAGTCTGATGATTAAAGTCCAGCAGCATGAAGGAATATCTGATGAGACTCATGATGCAAAGACAGACACACTGACTGTTGTCTTCACTGAGGAGACATGTCCAGTCCAATGTCCGCATCAAGACACCAACGTGAGCTGCAGCACCACACCTTTCACCTGCTGTTAAAGGGATAGTTCAGGATTTTGAATGGTGGTTGTATGAGGTTAGCTACTTATCCAGTGTCCGGTGCGGGAAGACATGTCCTGCTGTGGACAGGGTCAACACCTAAAAAAAAATCAATATCACTTTAAGTGTACGTTATATTCACCTCTTTATCTTTCTGTCAGACAGATCTTTTTTGTTTTTACAGGAAACCACTGTTATATGAGATAAATCTCACTCTCTACAAACCAACCAAACTCCATCAACAAAATCAGTGATTTTAGCTCACAGGACACAGGAGTTGTTGGTCTGCTGCTGCCTCCATCTGACACAGTACTCTGGTGTCCATCCTGTTTTTGCAGCTTTTTTAAATCCCCCCTCTGTGCTTCAGTCTCCTGCAGCTCTCTGTGTCTGCAGATCTTTCTGTTTGCTCGGCTGCTGTTGGCTTTAACCTCCAGAAGAACTTGACTTTTGATTTCTGGCACCTGAATGTAACATGGAGGGAATGTTGAGCTGGTGCAGTGTGTGTGTGTGTGTGTGTGTGTGTGTGTGTGTGTGTGTGTGTGTGTGTGTGTGTGTGTGTGTCCTGCAGACTGTGCAGTGTGTGTGTGTGTGTGTGTGTGTGTGTGTGTGTGTGTGTGTGTGTGTGTGTGTGTTGAGTCTTCCTTGTTGAGCAGTAACTCTGATATCCAACATGTTGCTGTCTGCCTGTAGACAGTCCTTCACACTGTGGAGTTGAACTGGGGCTGACACCAGAGCTCACTGGCCTGGTTCTGGTTCTGGTTCTGGTTCTGGTTCTGGCTGTGGTTCTGGTTCCTGTTGATTGTCCCTGCAGTGCTGTCTATTCCCTCTTCATTTGAACACAAGAACGTTCTGCAGAGCTTCAGTCTGTCTGTCTTTGTCTCATCTGTGATTCAGGCCGTCTGTTGTGCAAAAAAAAAGAATGAAACCAATCTGTCTTTGTGCCAAACGTCTGTCAGCTTCAGCTTCTGTCCAGAGAACAAAAAGTCAATAAATGTGAGGTTTGTTTTTCTGAATGAACTCAGTCGACTCTGTGATTCTTTACCTGCTTCAGTCTGAAGGTTTTTCACAAGACAACATGTGATCTGTGCAGAAACATGGATATAATGTTTTCTTTTTCTCCACTGTGTCAGACACAAACTGTTTCCTCCATCTGATGGCTGAGGGCAGACAACATGCCGATTACAGCTTAATGATTCACCCCCTGATTTTCAAAGTGGGAGCATCCAGGGGGCGCCGGGGGCCTCAGCAAGTCAGAGGGAAGATGAGAGAACATGAAAACACAAAAAGAAGTAGCATTTCTTTATTTGTAGTATGTATTTATTATAAGATATATATGTTGTCTATATTATTTAAAATATAATTATTATTAAATTAATAAGAGTAATAGATATTTAAAAGCTGTTTTTTTTTAAACATTTGCCGTAGTTTTGTCAGTGGGATTTTAAGGACAACTTACAAAAGAGGAGTACAGGACAGACGCTGATGCTTTTAAGGGAAACCTGATGTGAAGAAGTCTGGGAAATTGTTCCTTCAATAATGAGAGTCCTTTTCTTTAACACTTGAGTACATTTGCTGCTCTGAACTCATGGCGTCTACTGGATTGATGGTTATTTTACTTAAAATAAAAGCTGAGCTGGATGATATTTCTACAGAATATTTCACATATACTGACAGTGTTACAGAAGAATATCAGAATTCTGCTTCACTGAGCAGGATCAGTTGGATCAGCCAGATAACTTTGGGTTTAATCCTGGTTCCAGTTAAAACCAAGCTCTGTTACCATGGTAACTACTATAGCAGACTGACCAACTGACCATAAGAGAAAACAGGACAACACCAATTTAGAATTTATTAAAGATGAGGAGGACAGACCTAGAAAAAAAAAGAGTTCTTTCAGGACCATGTAATGACCCAATCAGGTTCAGGTTTGTGTCCAGCAGGTGTGGTCTCATTGGTTGCACAAACCATCACATACCAGCTGAGTTGCACATGTACCGACAGCACACCAGAAACAACAAACTGACAGACACATATTTGTCTCACCATTTTCTGCTGCACCTCATTACAAATGAACCTCAGCAACAGGAAGCATCATCACTTCATCACGCTGATCATCAGCTGAGACAAATCAGGGATCGAGTCAGTTTTATTCATACAGCAGAGGACACCCTCTGTCCTCACAGGTCTGTCAGTTCATATCAAGGAAAGTCTCCAAAAAACACCATAAAAATACCACACTGGACTGAGGACAGTTTGACTGAAACATGCAGCGAAGTCGTGATTTAAATGAGCTGGCATCATCAACAGTAAAAACACGTTCTGTAGGATAGATATTGGACAATTATTAAATCAATCTCCAACTGTTTTGATAATTGATTAATTGGTTTGAGTAATTCGTTTAAGAAAAAAAAGTCAAAATTCTGACGTAATTTTCTGACATTTTATGAACTAAACAACTGATCGATAAAATCGTGTAAAAATAATTGCCAGATGAAATAGGTCCAAACGTGAAAACAGGTGGAGGGCACACATTCACATATTTGGACTATAGGGATTCATTCATTTTCCTGGGGATCCCAGGTTTTCACATGTTAGGATCTGTTTTTCAACTGACTGGATTAATTAATCAATTAATTGTTCTGAGTCAATTTTTAATTGAAAAAAAAGTCATAATTCTCTGATTTTAGCTTCTTAAATGTGAATATTTTCTGTTTTTGTTTTGTTTTGTTTTGTTTTACTCCTCTCCGACAGTAAACTGAATATCTTTGAGAAGTTTTGAGATAAAAGTCATAATTTAAACTTTTTATCTCATAATTTTTACTTACAATGAGGATAAGATGTTTGTTTCGGTGGTGGAAATGGAAATGGACTTCCATAAGATTCTTAAAGAAACATGAGAAAAAGAAAAAACAAAAACAAAAAGGACAATTAAAGTTGTTTTTTTTTCGCGATGTGACGCATTAACGCAGTGAATGTCACGTGACCTGTCGGCGATTCTGACTGTAAATATTCAGACCTGTGGGATTTACTGCGCGTTCAGGTGGATGATGACGATAACGATGATAATGATGATGATGATGATGATAGAGGAGGATGAAGAAGGCTGAAGAGTGACTGCAGACTGTGGAGTTGATGAAGAGCACACAGGTGAGTCTGTGAGGACAAATAAACACCTGCGGCGTTAAAAGTTTTGACTCATTCAAACTGACGTTCACCTGTTAGCTCAGCTAACGTTAGCATCACACCACCGACAGGGAGCTAACGGGTTAGCTAGTTAGCCGCTGACTGTTGGAAACGTTTGGTGAATTAATGTGAGTTAATGTTGGTAAAGTAATGTTCCGTTAATTTACTTTTAACTAGTTTGTAATGATCAGTTAGTTTGTGACGTCAGATAGAAAATCAGAGTTAACTAAAAGTTGAATTGTCACAGCTGGAGGTTCTAGTTAGCCTGTTAGCATCGTCAATCAGAGACTGCGTTAGTCAGTTAGCTGTTAGCCTGTTAGCATCATCAATCAGAGACTGCGTTAGTCAGTTAGCTGTTAGCCTGTTAGCATCATCAATCAGAGACTGCGATAGTTAGGTAGTCAGTTAGCTGTTAGCCTGTTAACTTGTCTGTTGTTGACTCCAGCTGAGTTTTCTTGTTTTGGCGGTTTAGTTGAATTAAACTGCTGTTTTCTGTGTTTTACGGAACTGATGGTTGAGCTGTGAGTTTAAACAGCAGCAGATAAACACCGTGAAAACAACTAATAACAAGTTCGGGTGGGTGGATCTTATCTAGATATCACGATATGAGAGTAGATATGGTGTTTATATGTTATGTATATATAATTTGGATATGATTATAAGGTGATCTGCAGTGTCTGAGTAACGCTTTACTGTAACTACTCCACTACTTTTTGTAGAGATTAGTAGTGTATCTGTATACTTTTCATATTTAATAATGCTGTTACAATAACTGAAATGTGACATGACTTGTTAGTCTGAACTTTATGTGGGAAAAAAAGCTGATAATTTCAGAGGATGAGGGTTTATTATCATCCGACCTTTATTATCATGTGTAATCACACAGATGTGGCGCCTGCAGCTGCTGTGTCACCTGTCATAACCTTTCGGTGTAATAACGTCACACAAGGCTCAGTATGATCAGCTGTATGACGTTATCTTGATATTTTTCATAGCTGACTGACTGTGTTTTAGGACCACAACTAATGATTACTTTCATAGTCAATTAATCGGTTGATTATTTTCCTGATTAATCAATTAGTTGTTTGGTCCATAAAATGTTAGAAAATGTTGATCAGACTCCAAGATGACGTCCTCAAATGTCTTGTTTTGTCCACAACTCAAAGATCATCAGTTTACTGTCAGAGAGGAAAGAAACCAGAAAATATTCACATTTAAGAAACTGAAATCAGAGAATTAGGACTTTTTCTAACTAAATAACTAATCCTGCCACAATCTTGTCAGTTGAAAACTAGGTCTATGTGGTCCGTGTGGAGCGCACAGGCGTGCGTCACATGTGGCTGTAACATCACATCAGAATCAATGATAACACCTCCAGTCTTTGTGAGTTGTGTAATGTGATTTGAGGGTGTGTTTGACTCTTTCTTTCTTTATTTATTTTATCTTTATCTTTATCAGATTTGGTCATATGAACTCCTTTAATCCTTAGAGGACAGTTTCTCTTCAGGATTCAGTTTTAATCAACATTATTATTAATATTATTATTATTTAATATATATCTGATTTCTCTGCCTGCGGTGGTGTTTTTTGTGTGACTCCGCCCCTCCTGACTCACAGTATGATGTCGTGCAGGTGTGACTTTTAGCTCCTCCAGTAAATCTGTCTCTGGTTTTGTTTATGTTGTTGCACAGTTTGCCTGCAGCGACATGAGTTCAGTTGTGTAACTCTGTCAGTTCTGTAGCAGCTTGTCCTGAACTGTACACATCACATACTGTAGGACGCATCAGTGACGGAGGACAGACGGAGTGGAATAACTCTCAGAGGCTGCTGCACGTATGTCTGATCCACCTGAGAGGAGATGATTGGTTCAGTGGGGAACTCTGGTTGTTACTGGTTATTGGACTGGGTTAGAGCTGCAACTAACTACTATTTTCATAGTTGATTATTTTCATAGTTGATTGTTTTCTAGATTGATAGTTGTTTGCCTATTAAGTGTTGAAAAATGTCCAAGATGACGTCCTCAAATGTCTTTTGTCCACAACTCAAAGATATTCAGTTTACTGTCAGAGAGGAAAGAAACTATAAAATATTCACATTTAAGAAACTGAAATCAGAGAATTTGGACTTTTTAAAATTGAAAAAAGGACACAAAACATTTAATCAGTGAATTATTTCTGTCCCAATCTTGTCTGTTGAAAAATAGGTCCAAACATGTGTACGTACAGCTCCACATATTTTGGACCTGTTTTTCATATCTTTTGTGTAACAGTTATTTTCTCAATTATACAATTAGGTATTTGGTCCATAAAATGTCAGAAAACGGTTTTAGAAAAGCTGCTGTAAAGTCAGGCATTTTAGGCTGCATTAATCCCAAAAAAGACCCTTTAAATCCTGGAGGGACTGTTTAGGGGCCTGGTGCCCCCTGCAGCTGGAGCTTCAAATATTAGTTTCTCTCCCTGCAGATCGCTGACCCTCACTATTTCCCTCCAGGGGTTATTTTTCCCTCTGTATAGGTTTGGAAGTTTGGAGGTAATGTAAACCCCACCTGTCCTGCACACATGGAGCGTGACACATCTGTTTTACTCCAGCTGTTCTCAGATGTGTCTCCTCTCAGCCCTCAGCTGTTTGTGCTGCTCACAGTTGATCCTCTGAACCACAGCCTCGCCCTCCGTCAGGCCGATAAGCTCTGAGCTTCAGTGAAAGCAGCACATACCAGCCGTCTGTACAGCCAAGGGGGATGTTGGAGTTAGAGGGGCTGCAGTTGCAATCTTATATTGATATCAATTCCTCTAGGAAGTTGTGATGTTGTGATCGCAACAGTTAACGCAAATTCAACCAATCCCTGTGAATTCTGCTTTAACTTGCAATTTTGTCCAGTCACCACAACCTTTCTGCAGATTTGAAACACACAAACACACACGCACACACACACACGCACACGCACACACACACACACACACACACACACACACACAGAGGTGAGACATGTTCCTGATCAGAGGAACAGTTGGTCTAAGGTTTAAGAACAGTTATAATTGTTCTCCATGTGACTGCAGACAGCAGCGTGCTGTCATTACGTCTCCCTGAAGACTGTGTGTGCCTCTGTCCTCCTGCAGGTCTGGACCTGACTGAGAACAGACCAACACAGACCCTCCTCTCGTCTCCTCCTGTCAGTGAGCTGCAGGTCAGTGGGGTCACGTCTCTCTTTGTTTCTCCTCAGTAATAGTTTGTGTATCCTGCAGCCTCACCTGACCTGGTGGGTGTAAGTCACTCGCTAATTGTTAGTTTAGTCAGACAGCCGTAAACAGGGCACACCCGGACACTGCTTCACTCTCTCACACTGTCCTCTGCTCGGTCCTGTCTATTTGCTGCTGTGTTGTCGACACATCAACACAACATACAGATTTCTTCTAGTCACATAAGCTCTAAAGTTGTGTTGCTCCACTTGAACACATCGTTAAAAGATGATTCACATCCCAACACGTCCAGAACATGAGTGCTGACTCAAACAGAGAGGTCACCTGTGAACGCTGATATTACCATGGTGATATGGTCTGTACAGAGCTTCATCGTATGACTGTAGCACAGCGTGAGAGTGAAAGCAGCTTTGTTGATTGTCATGCTTCTAGGAGTTTCACTTTGAATTAGAAGCAGTCTGATTATAAACACATTTGTACACCAGCAGTTCTCTGCTCCTTTGAGTTTAAAGATAAACATTTTCTCCCCAAAATCAATGAATAATTGTGATCTCAATATTGATCAACATCAGGGACGCACCGATCGACCAGCCAGAGACTGGAACCAGCCGGTTTTCAGTGAGAGAGTTCTTGGCTGGAGACCAGCCGGTCAGCGTCACATATCCAATATTCAATCATATTCACTCCTCACATTCTGCTTCTGTTTTTCTCCCTGCAAAGTTTTACTGCAGGTGTTGTTCACATCTGCTTCCACAAAATCATGTGAAATCACGTTTCCTACAAGATCTCACGAGATCCTGCTGCCCTCCGGTACATAATCTAAATATAATGATATAAGAATAAGTCCTGGCTGTAACCTGGAGAAAATGTACAAGTCATTTAATAGTCAGTGTTTTCTTATGAATATCAAATTTAATTTGAACAATAAAGAAATTTCACACTAAAGAAAAGTAACAAAAATGCTTTTGTACTCTGTTTATTGTAGTTCTTAGACTGAAAATTGGAATCAGCAGGTCAGGCCCTTAAAAAAAATCACAATTCGCCAAGAAAATTGCGATCTGTGCATCTCCAATCAAAATAATAGTGATTATCATTCAGGCCACAGTTGTGAAGCCCTATCTAAGGCTGGACATTGATTCAGATTTCCCAAACTAATTTGATTTGGTTCAAAAGGTCCCTGTTCAGTTAGATTCAATATTGATTTGGTTTGGAATATTTCAGGTACAATATCAATTTTGATTGGATATGAAAGAGATTCTCAGAGAACTAATGCTGTAAATTGTACAAGGTGTATTATTAAAAATATTAATGTTTACATTAAGAATTGATCCCAAAGCAGCTCCATTAATCATGACCAGACCAACACACTGACATCAGTGGAACCTCACACCACCGGTTCTCATGCCAAAGTCTGGTCACTCTAACGGGGTTAAAACTGCACGCTGTACCACACATCCACAGGAGAAAAGACAGATATTAAAATGACAAGGATTGATTAGTCGAGCCCTAACGGTTAGGCTCTGTGTGGACATACACATACGCCCACTTTATTGTGACCATGCAGACGTGTCTGTGAGAACTTGGTGCTAAATCAAGCTACAGAACACCGTCTGTGCACGTGTGGAACGCATCCTCGAAACAACTGGTAGTATAAATAGAGCTACTACATGTCCGTGGTGTCCACAGCTGTCTGTGTCTGTTTGGGAGTATAATCAGGTCTTGAAACACTTGAAGAGAAGAGAAGGACTTACTGCAGTCCAACACGTTAAATTTAAAGTTCTGCTTGTTCAGCAGCTGTTTAGTAAACTGAGGATTTATTTTCAGTTTAGAGAAAAGTGTCAATTCCAGTAAAGTCTGTGATGTATGATACGGTGCATCACTGGTGCATAATTTGTTGGACGTATAGAGGGACATATGTTCCCTGTTTATATTTGCTATGTATGAGCTAATTCTCATTTTAATAATCACTTATCAATAATCGATGGTGCAGCCAGCCACAGGGGAATGTGGCTGCCCAGTTGGGAGGTCCTGGTCTGTTTTTGGGCTCAGGAGTTCAGGCTCCGGACCAGCCGGCCCAGAATGAATCTATTCTGTGAGGGCTTAGCTCGGGGCCGGCCGCTGCTCCTGATTGGCTGTCTGTAAATTGTTCTGCGAGGTGGAAAACCTGCTCACATTCTTCTGTGATGAGCTGTGCTGTCGCTCAGAGAGCTGCGAGCACACAGCAGTAATTTTCCATCGGTGTTTATAGAAGTGTTGTCATGCTGTGGATGTGTCCGTCCCCCTCAGCTCTCACAGCTTCAGTAATTATACAGAACCAGACACAGACGGGCCACCAACACAGCCCGAGCTCTGCTCCATAATCACCACTTTGATTCACACTCGCTGCATGTGACCGCACGCTGGACGTCCTGTCCTCACTGCATGCTGTCGTCAGATCATGTCACATACTGCTGCAGGGACAGGTCTCATCTGTGTGTTTACACGTCTATACAATGCTGTGATGTCAGAGAACGTGAGACAGGAACCCTCCAGGTGATGGAGGATTTCTGCAAAACAAACATGCTCCACAAAGAAAAGCTTAATCTGGAATCTGATAAACAGTGTTTCACTTTACACAAAAACAGTACAACAAGTGGAAAGGAACTTTTAAGGATTCATAAAGTTTAGAACACCTCACGTGTAGGACTGCACAATTAAAACTTTATTGAAATTACAATATGGCTCTCTGCAATGTTCAAATCTCAGTAGGTGCAATATTTGTTAAAGGCAAAATGTGTTTAAAGGTTTAAATGAATGAATGTGTTGAGGCAGAGACGTCCTGTCCTACACATCAGATTCTACAGACTCAAACAAACATCTTCATCTGGTTCAAAAAAATCACACCACAGTCATTTTAACATGTTCTTCAGTCACAGTAAGAATAATAATGCAGTGTTTCCTGTAGCTTTTTTACTTTGGGAGGGGGGGGGGTCATCCATCCATCATCCACCATCCATCATCCATCCATCCATCCATCCATCATCCATCCATCCATCATCTATCCATCCATTCATCCATCCATCCATCCATCCATCCATCCATCCATCCATCCATCCATCCATCCATCATCCATCCATCCATGCATCATCCATCCATCCATCCATCCATCCATCCATCCATCCATCATCCATCCATCCATCCATCATCCACCCATCCATCCATCATCCATCCATCCATCCATCCATCCATCATCATCATCTATCATCCATCCATCATCCATCCATCATCCATCCATCTTCATTAATCAGTTCACTCTTGTCCAGCCATGTGGAGTATCTACAGTCTGACAGCCATGTTGGATCAAAGTCAGACTGACTGGTGACCCGTCTGTAGCTTTTACTGCGTGCCGGTGGGAGGCTGAACAGGTGTGTTTGGGTCTAGTCGTGGCGACGTTAACAGGGGCAGGAGATTGACAAGCGCTGTGGTCGGGCTGGGAGAGATGCTCTCATTTTGGCTAACACTGGCCGCAGAGCTACCTGTGCTTCCTGCTCGCCACGTGCGGTTCATGGAGCCAATATTTTTTCTTGGCGGGGGTGAACAGTGAGGAACCTCCATTTACAACTTTTGTTTGTTTGTTGTTGTTTTTACATGCGGTCTGAAACTGTACCGGTTCATAGGTGTCTGCTGTGAGAGAGGAGTGAGGGAACCCGCCAATCAGAGAGGGAGAAATGCATTGAAATTAATGTAATGAAACGATAACAACGCATCCAACTCTGAAATCACACAAATAAGAGTTAGCTTTTTATTGATAAAAAAAACAAAGTGTTATAGGCCTTTTGATTAAAATCAAAATGAAATAATGGAATAAGAAAAAACTACAACTTGAATTTCTGTGTGGGGTTCTGATGGCAGGGTGGCGTCTGTTGGGGCGGGCGCCCTCCCAAATACACTATAGAAACAGTGGTGTGATTTTTGCAGGATCTGTACCAAACAAAGCTGTTTTCTTCAGTCTGTAAAAATATGATGTGTAGGTCAGGGCGATGTATTTGTCGGAGTAATTCCAGCGGAGCATTTGGGAGGCAGATGAAACATTAGGAACTAGTCAAAAGTTATAGAGACTGTGTAAATTAGACAGAGCTGTCATTGGCTAAGTTTTAAGTCCTTTATTATAAAGTCAGCTGACTGTCTCCCTCCTGCCCTTGACCTTTTCTCTACATATTCAGCAGTCGTATGAAAGGAGGCCGGTGTGAGTCCATTGAAGCTGCAGTCAGGTTGAAGTGTGGAGGGTTTAGGAACCCTCCAGGAAGCCTGGCTGACACCTCAAAGGTTTGGATTCTCCACAGAGCCCCTTCAAGGACACGGCTCAGAATCAGTCACTTTAAATGACCAGTTCAGCCCGACAGAAACAGCAGGACAAAGTATTTACTCACAGCAAGAACAGACAGAAGGCAGGAAGACATTTTAATGTAGACAGACAGCAGGAGACTGACTGACTGTTGGAGCAAAATAAAAAGATGGTGGAGGACATTCACAGAAACATCCATCAGTTTGAGACAAACTTGGTCTGGTCATAAACTTTGTTTTTCTAACCATCTTCAGCAGGTTGTTGGTCTTCACAGGTTCATGTTTGTGATGTGTGTAACTGAACGAACACCAGAGAGAAGAGAGCAGGAGAAACACTTTAATGTGACGCATCTCTGATCTGTGTAATGTGGACCACATCCTGCAAACTGCAGAACATGAGAGCATTAAACAAACATAGGTCTCAACCTATAGAAACAAATCTGTGCATTATGCTTTCTAGATCTGCAGCACTTCATCAAATAATCAACTGTTAAATTAATCCCCAACTGTTTTGATAATTGATTTATTGATTGAATCATTTTTAAGAAAAAAATCCAGATTCTCTGATTTCAGTTTCTTAAATGTGAATATTTTCTGGTTTCTTTCCTCTCTGACAGTAAACTGAATATCTTTGAGTTGTGGACAAAACAAGACATTTGAGGACGTCATCTTGGACTTTGGGAGACACTGATCAACATGTTTACCATTGTCTGACATTTTATGGAAACCTAGAAAAAGATCAATGAATTAATTGATAATGATTACAGGAAAGACTTGAAAATGGGTGCACATACAGGAGCGCAGATGTATGGACGTATGGACATCCGTGTCCTGCAGTATGTTTGGACATATTTTTCTCAAGACTGTGACAGTTTATGGACCGAACAACTAATGGATTAATCTAAAAATGATCAACAGATGAATAAGTAATGGAAATAAACATTAGTTGCAGCCCTGTAACACACAGTTTCATTTGGTTGTTATTTTGTTAAAACTCAATGAAGAAAAAGTGACAAACACTTAATAAATGGTCATTTGTTGGCATTTTTGGTCAGACTTAAACATCTCTTAACACTAATTCACTTAACTCTGATGAAGGCAGAAGCTGAAACACGTTGGCCTGAGAACAAAGTTGAGTTTAATTCTTTCACCACTGATTCATTTTAAAGTTCCGTCGCTGTCTACAGGATAAAACATCCTGTAAATGAGTGAATGAGTGAGTTGTCCTGGAGCTTTTCTCACAGGTCTGGACATGAAGCTGTGATGCTGGCAGGAGAATCTGAGAGCTCGTCACTGCCTCTGAGCTGCATGTCACCCTGAGCTTCATGTTGTACTGCAGCAGGAATGTGATTCAGCCAAACGGAGGCTGAATGTGGAGCTGACTGAAGAGGAGGAGGAGGAGGAACTCCTTCATCACAGCCTGCCGCTCAAGGACTTGAGCCAACACAGACTCAACTCATGATTAATGTCTGCTGGCTTTTGTTCAATGAATTACGAAATGAAACTGAACAAAATGACATGTCATTAACAAGGCCAGAAAATCTGTTTACAAGAGTCTCACCAGCTCCAGTGTTTTATTGTCTGTCACTGTGGTTCCTCTACTGGCGTCATGCGTCATGCACACCATCCGCTTCACTGTCAGAAGAATAATACCACACACTCAACTTCTCATAGTCGAGTAACGGTCGATTATTTTCAATTACTCGCCTATATAATGTCAGAAAATGTTGATCAAAGTCCAAGATGACGTCCTCAAATGTCTTGTTTTGTCCACAACTCAAAGATATTCGGTTTACTGTCAGAGGCAGGAAAGAAACCAGAAAAAGTTGGTTGGTCCTAAAATGTCTGATCCATCAATTATCAAAATAGTTTGTGGTTAGTTTAATAGTTGACTAATCGATTGAATGTGTTGTGTGTGCAGCAAGTGTGTGTTAAGTTGTGTCTGGTTCTGTGCTTGTTTGCAGGTCAGTAGTTAATCAGAAGCAGACTGCAAACAACATCCAACCTGGAGGAAAATCTACAGATAAAGGTAAGAATCAATAACTAATGACAGATGGATGATGATCTATAGAAGATGACAGTGTTTTATGGTTGGCTGATGTCTGACAGTCATGGTGAACCGCATGCTTTTCCTCACTTTAGAAGACAGGAACTGTTAGGCCAATTATCTGTACAGCTGCTGCTGTACAGGTGTGTGTGTGTGTGAGAGAGAGAGAGAGTGTGAGCTGCTGTTTGAGATCAGCTGAGTGAAGACTGAGTGAGTCTGCTACAGAGCTGATGTGTTGTTGGTCTCTGTGAAGCGTTTATCTTTGTGTAACTCTGAGTGTACTGAAGCACAGCTGAGTCCTACACACACACACACACACACACACACACACACACACACACACACACACACACACACACACTGCTCCTGTGTGATGCTGTTTATTATTCATGAATTCTGGTTTCCATCATGTCTCCAGAGACCAGAGTCCCTGTGAGACCACTAAAGACCCTCTGAGGTCAAAGGTCAGTGATGTCAGGGGACCGTCTGCCACTCAGAGTTAACACATACAACAATAATACACACACACACACACACACACACACACACACACACACATAATAGGAGCAACATATCTGTGTGAGGATTAGTAAGACTGCTCATATACTGATTTCAGGGCAGGAAATGTGTGTGTTTTAGTTCCACAGCACTTGTTGTTTGTGTTTATGTGTTTGTGAAGAGACTATTATTTCAGAAAATAAACTTGGTGATCTTGTGTGAGTTGACTGTACAGATACAGAGGAATGCTAAAAACAAACACACCTAAGCAAACTCTTGTGTTTACTATTTAGTAAAGGGTGGTATGGGCCAACACACACATCTGTGTCAAGCATGTAGGAGAACATACAGCAGTCGTGAAACATGAGAAGAATATCAAAGTCCACAACTATAGCATCAGTTCAGTCTTTATTGTCCACCTGAAATGTGTCTTGCAGCCAGGGCTGTGACAGGATTTTTCTTACTGCAGTAAAGCAACATATTCCTGCAGGATGGCAGTTTATCATAATTCCCTTAATAATTCTGTTTTATTGGACTTTATTGCAGCATGCTGTGATCAGCGTAGCTCCTTTAAGGAACAGGGCAGTGTGTCAGTATGTGTGATGTGTAAGTGAAGCAAAGAGCAGCAGACTGATGGTGCTGCTCACAGTCAGTTGTCAGTGTGGCAGTAAATGTACAGTTCAGGACACAGTGAGTCAGTAAATGAACACTGCGGAGAAAAGTCTCATCTGTTGTTTCAAACTGATGAAACTGATGGATGTTAGCCCTGAAGTAAACTCAGCAGGGAAGGCTAAGGTCAAGCTAATGCTAACGCTTTTTATTGAAATTTTTGATACTGGAAGTTAGACCAGAACAGAAAATCAACAGCCTTTATGAGGACATATACATGGTTCATTTTAACAGATGAAAATAAATAGATAAATAAAAACTGACTGTTTGTCAGTTTTCCAGACAAAAACAAAGAAACAAAAACAAAAACAAAGGGGGTGTAGACAAATATTAATAGGTCACTGACATTATTTCACTGTCTAGTTCATATAACTTCATTTTACTTTAGTGCCATGGACATGGTGACAGTTGTATTCGTCTTGCACCGGTAGTTCGAGCTATAGAGAGTTCCAAGGAGAACCTGGGCTGGAATGAGCGTGGTCTGTTGTTGGGGTCTTTGCAGGAGCTTCTCGTCAAAGGACCCCTTTACCATGATTACAGAGCATCTGGACCTGAATAAACAGTTAACACTGATTTATGTTCACATTTTTATTTCAGCAGTGGAACACTGTTTTTATTCATTTATTCATTAATTAATTTATTTATCCATCCATCATCCACCCACCCATCCATCCATCCATCCATCCATCATCCATCCATCTTCATTAATCAGTTCACTCTTGTCCAGCCATGTGGAGTATCTGCAGTCTGACAGCCATGTTGGATCAAAGTCAGACTGACTGGTGACCGTCTGTAGCTTTTACTGCGTGCTTGTGGGAGGGCTGAACAGGTGTGTTTGGGTCTAGTCGTGGCGACGTTAACAGGGGCAGGAGATTGACAAGCGCTGTGGTCGGGGCTGGGAGAGATGCTCTCATTTTGGCTAACACTGGCATGAGAGCTACCTGTGCTTCCTGCCTCGCCACGTACAGTTCATTGGAAAAACGCCAATATTTTTTCTTGGCGGGGTGAACAGTTGGGAACCTCCATTGCAACTGTTGTTTGTTTGTTGTTGTTTTTACCGTACAGGTCTGAAACTGTACCGTTCATGGGTGTCTGCTGTGAGAGAGGAGTGAGGGAGACCATCGTCACAGAGGAGAGGAGAAATGCATTGAAATTAATGTAATGAAACGATAACAACGCATCCAACTCTGAAATCACACAAATAAGAGTTAGCTTTTTATTTGATAAAAAAGAACAGCTGTTATAGGCCCTTTTGATTAAAATCAAAATGAAATAATGGAATAAAAAAAAACTACAACTTGAATTTCTGTGTGGGGTTCTGATGGCAGGGTGGGGCGTCTGTTGGGGGCGGCGCCCTCCCAAATACATATAGTTCCAGTGTGTGGTGCTGCTGAGCGGTGCTGGTGGTCCTGTTGTAACAGGTGTGATGAACATGAAGGCAGGTTGATCCTAATCACAGCAGCACTCAGCAGAATCTGTTTCTGCTGTTCCAGACGTGTTGAGAGGTCAGGATTTCAGTCTGTATCCCTCCAGCTGCTGTCTGATGAAATAAAAACACCTCACTGCACTTCAGCTGTTTTCATTTCTTTTCCTGGAATCTAAAGTCTCATGTTCTCATGTTCTCCTCACACCAGCTCAGAGAATTTCTTCACCCCACTGTCCTTTGAGTTTTTTTCAAACCTCACCACCAGCTTTTAAAATAGTCGAGCATTTGAAAATAAACACATTTCATGTGTCTGCTAAAGGTTTCCTTTTCACATGTTCTCCAGGTTTATTTTTCACTTTCCTGAGTGTAGTATAATGTAGTATAATATTCCAGGGTTCCTTATAGGGATGTCCCGATACAACTTTTTCACTTCGATATGATACCAATATTGCAGCCTTGAGTATTGGCGATATCGATCCGATCACGATATCAGCACGAATCATACAAACTTTTATTACTTATTTTGTAGTGTGGAATGTTAGAAAAGGCTTGATCAAGTGATGTTACTCAAACAGAGAACAACAGTCAGCAGCCAGAGTCTCCTATGGATAGAAGTGCTGGAGCTTATCTGAGCGCTTAGATCAGAGATTTTAGATGCAGTCCGATAAAATCCGATACTCGTTTTTGGCTGATATCAGACCGATATCCGATATCAATATCGGATCGGGACACCCCTAGTTCCTTATTCAGTAGCCTTTCAGTGTATTTGCATGTGTTAACTGCCTCTCTGTGTAAACTGATCAGTACCAATCAGGACTGATCAGGATCTCTATTGATCAGCGTTTTATTCAATAAAAGAGAAACAAAAATGTTAGCTTAATTGATAATAAAAATAATCTCAGTGCAGTCCAGTTTTCTTTCTTGAAACAGTTACACTTTGCTATGAGCTAACAGCTACACCACAGGGCAACCATGTCTACTGACAGCTCAGCTCAGGCATCTAACTCCAACAGAGTCTCTGTTGGGAGTTGGTTCAGTCAGCAGCAGCCATATAGAAACACGTTTTGGGTTTTGGCACCAGGCTTTGATTCCCATCCCTACTCTTTAGCTGCTAGATGCTCCTCTATGTTCAGCAGCTTGTCTCTGTCTCTGCTTGCTTATTTATCATGTACAATGATTTTATCAAACTGCTGAGACTGAAGCAGACAGGATATCTGCTGCAGAACCAAAACCAGGAGCTTAAAGAGGCTAAAGCTCGGTGACCCATTGATGACATGAAAGTATTGATCAGAGCAGCTGTGGAGCAGGACTGTGTTGTTGAAGCTCAGGAGGATTCTTCTTCTGCACTATTTAAAGATTTGATTCTCTGTCCAAAGAATGTGCTGTGCTCCTGCCAACACCCTGTGTGTGTGTGTGTGTGTGTGTGTGTGTGTGTGTGTGTGTGTGTGTGTGAACAGCTGTTTGGTGAACTGATAGAGACTCACATGCTTCAGATAGACAGAGAGAGAGAGAGAGCAGGCGAGCGAGCAGTGGGAGGAGCTGTGTGAGGCTGCAGGCTGATCCTCAGTCAGCAGCTTCTCTCTGAAATTACTGCTGCTGCTTCTATTCTCACTAAACTCTGATGGAGCTCTACTGACTCTACTGAACTCTCCTGACTCTGTCTGGACTCTATTGTGAGCTTGTTTCCTCCTGTCTGCACTCGACTACGTCCCAGAGATCTGGGGTGTTTTTAGCTGGTCTTGGTCTCTGTTGTCTCTGGGGTGTCTCAGTTGGATTATTTTACGTTTTTGCTGAGAGGAGCTCAGTGGACTCAGAAGGTAAGTGTCCTGCTCCTTCATCCTCTTTTGCTGCTTTGCTGCAGGTTTCTGTGTTTGTGCAGAGATGATTCAGAACAAGAGAAATGTTTTGTCTCTAGCAGTCGGTAAAACTGGTGTTTGAAGTGTCTCAGAAGTAATGAAAAACACAGGGTGCACAGTTAAAACTCTCATTAATCTCAGCTTTGTGTTAGTGTCTGCAGAGAAAGTTTGAAAATGTGAAAAGAAATAATCCTCAGATTTAAGGAAACAGAAATAGTTTGGGTTAGTGTTGTGAGTGTTTTGATGAGAAATATTCTGATTCTGTTGGCTCTTGTTAGGCTCAGTTAGTGTGTGTTTTTCTCTGTGCAGTGAACAGACAGAAAAGACAGAAACAGTTGAATTTGCACCTCAGTGTGTTGGTTCTCAGGCTACAGTGGTTCAGGGACCTGAAGGACTCCTTTGAACATAATTCACTGGTCCTGGAATTCCTGGAATGTCAGGGATTTTTAAGGCAGGTAAATGTGTGAGGAAGTTGAGAGAAGATTGGTGAGTGTTTGAGAGGTGGATCAGCTCACAGCAGTGAACTTTCCAGCTCATTTCACACTCGAACAGACAGGACAGACTGAGGAAATGTTTGAAGCTCCAGAGACGAAGAAGAAGAGGCAGAAGGAGAACTGATCAGAGCTTTTACTTGCAGCTCTGTGACTCGGTGTGCACACCTCAATGGTTCTGGGCTCTCTGACTTTCAGATTGGACCAAAATCAGTCAGTTTGATGTGAGATGTGAACCTTATCCAGTCTCTGTCCTGTGGTAAAAATGTTTGTGTGTGTTCATAAAAGTGTGTTAACAGTTCACACAGTGTGTGTGTTTGTGTGTGTGTGTTCAGTGTGAGGCCTGCAGGGGACAAACTGGCTCCACAGTCTGATGTTGGAGCCAAGATGGAGGCAGGTTACAGCCCACTGCTTCCCAGTCCTCCCAGTTCTCACAGACATCAGGTCTAATTTGTTTTGATTGTGTTGTAGATTGAGTTTTGCTCATCTACAGAGTTTACATGAGACTTTATATTGTCCTGAGTTTAGGAACTGAAAAGAATCGTAATTTTCTTTAATTGATCAAATCAGCTGAAACATTTCACTTCACCAGTTTAACCAGTTTAAACTGCAGTGAGCAGGTCGATGCCTTCATGTTTCACTAGTTTATGGGCTCACAGAAGCTGTTTTCTTCAAAGGAAAATGATTCCAGCAGAGAGGCTGGGCCATCCAGACAAAAATAATATCTCATTTATTTTATCTCAATCCACAATCTGAAATGTCATCATTTTCTGTAGACTATGGATGAATCTGGTGACCTCTTTGTGTGTTCTGCCGTCTAGCGGCATCCATTGCTGCGGTGAGACGTCATGTCTGTCATTCTCTGTGGTGCTGTTGTGTTTGGAAGGAACCCCAAAGTTTTCATGGTTCCAGTCAAAATGTTCATTCTCACAGGTCTGGGGTTCCCCTCTAGACCCTGTAATCCAATCTGGATAATTTGATTGACAGCCTTAGAGAGTGGAACCTCAGTAACTGATGAAGCTTCCTTTCAGGATGGAGATATTAACGTTCTTCAAATGTTACACAGTAGTTAGATGATGGTTGTGAGAACAGCCAGAGATGGATAATATAGAAGAGAAAAGCAGACCGCCTCCATCATGTTTAAATGATGAAGTTCTGTGTAATATATATTAAAATATCTATGAATTCACATTTTTCATCAGGTATTGAAGGTTTTGAACAAAGTTCCTTTCTGTTCATATTTTTACCCGCTGAATCAACACACAGTGATGAGTGGAAGATTCATTTCCACCAAACCAGAGTTGGTGATTGTTGCACATTAGACAGACAGATCAAAATGAGTTTAGTTTCTGTTGAGTTGAATGAAGTGTTTTTAAAGAGTTAACAAGCAATTAAAACTCATCTCAGTTCAATAAAAGACAGAAAGTTGAAGAGGAGACGAGTTGTGTTTTTTTCTGTTTCATAAAAAAATGGATGTCAAAATTAGGGATGCACGCAATTAGTTGACTATACGATTAAACGTCCCCACACACACTAGTTGGCACCAGAAATACTAGTTGTTTATATAATATTTCATTCATGCATGATGTCAGTTATCTGTTGCCTCTAAGATTTTATGCAGCTGTCTGCCTCTAGTCGGGCTGCAGCTTTGTCAGATGGCAGCTCCTCTCCCCAGCATGTATGAACCGATGCCTGGCAACACCAGATGTTTACATCACTGAAGTCGGACAGATGAATGTAGACTGTGACAGAATAAGTTGATATATATTCAGTCGACTGGAGAAACATGTGACCACATTAAACACAGACACAGACATAAACCTGCAGGCGGAGCTGCTGCTGCTAACACTGCTAACATTAGCCACGCTGTGTGTCAGGCTAGCAGCTAACGTTAGCCACACTGTGTGTCAGGCTAGCAGCTAACATTAGCTCTGGGTCCTTTACCTGCAGACACTGTGACCCTCTTCAGTCTGAAAAGGTGAAGTGTTTAGTGAATTGTTGTCATGTTTTGTACATTAATGTGTCAGGCTTGTATTGCACAGTGCAAAGTAGTGCACATCTCAGCTGCATTTAAAGTACGAGTTGTTGATTGTAGACTGTGATTAACGGCTTCAAATGGCTCTTAATACACAGTATTTTTGGACAGGGTTTAACATTATAGATTAATAAATTCTGCTAAATTTTAACGGCTTTCCGAGTGTTTTCTTAATGTTAGACTAGTGGACTAATCTAAATTTCAAAGATCACATGATCATAAAAGAACACTGTTGAAGTCCTCACAACTCATCTGTTTGGTTTATAGCTTGTCAGCCAATGAAGAGTCACGTGAAGTGATTCATCCAATCAGCAGAAACATGAAGTCGTCTTCATCCCTCAGTTTGTTCAGGACGTGTAGAGGTTTTGTGAAGTTTGGAAACAGAAGTCAGAGGACACCAGATACCATGATCTCTACGATTTGTCTGAATAGTGGAAAACAATCGATCACGATGTTGATCAGAAATGATCACATTGATCCTCCTGTAGTCTGTCAGTGTTTTTGTTCGTCAGGTCATTAACTGCTGCTGCAGCTGTGATTTTAGTGCAGTGTTTAGTTTTCAGGCAGGTTCTCATCACTGGTGATCACAGATAGAGGAACAGTCAATCAATCAATCATTAATAAAATGCAAAACTTGTTTTTCACATATTAAGTTTAATTTTCCTTATTCAACAAGTGCCTCCACCAGACAAAACAATGTGAAATGAAGTACAGTCACTGCCATTTCTAGACTGTCACTCAATTGATTGTTTTTGTTTTTTGTTTTTAAACGGTTAAATTCTTATTGGTGATTAATTAAATAATAATCAGTCTTTTCTTCTTTTCTTTAACAACCTGAATCAGAGATGATCTGACAGAGTCTGACTGAAACATAAATCTGGATTTACTGCTTTGCTAACTATCTGACACACACACACACACACACACACACACACACACACACACACACACACACACACACACACACACACACACAGATTGTTACTGAGGCGTTTAAAAATGTGAACAGAGTGATGAGCCAGAGGCTGCAGATCTGCTGCTGCAGGTGGAGGCCTGCCCTCTCTCTCTCTCTCTCTCTCTCTCTCTCTCTCTCTTCTCTCTTTCTCTCTCTCTCTCTCTCTGTGTGTGTGTGTGTGTGTTTTGTGTGTTTGATTTTAATTTGTAAGATGTTTAAAGTGATAGTTCACCCAAAAATGAAATTTCACTCAGTGTCTCCTCCTGTGCTGATGTGAGGACGGATGAAGATCTCCAGTTCATAAAACAAAACTGCAGCCAAATCCACTACAATAGAAATGAATGGTGACCAGTTTAAAATGTAAAAAGAAACACAAAAACCCCACAATGTCTCCATGCTGCTCGTGTGCTGTGATCCAGGTGTCTGTAAGCTGTGACATTAAAATTTGACCCAAAAAGACGTCATTTCCACCATGATTTTAGTCTAATGTCAGCTGTAGCCTCTCAGACCTGATCCTCATGCACACGCCTGAAGCAGGAACACAAGTTGGACCTTTCTCGGTCTGGAGAGGATTTTGTACATCTACACCACCAGGTTTCCGTTGCTCTCGCGCTGTAGTCCGCAGCTGCATGTGGGTCTGTTTGAGTTGCAGCTGCCTCTGAGTTCCTCGTCAGTATATACAGGCTCAAACAAATATGGCTGAGAAAGAAATGATGTTCCTCTTCTATGTCGAAGTCCTTGGTGGAGGACCAGAAGGACTCTCTGTCCAGATGTCCAGATGTCCTGACTGACTGACGTCACTGGTAGTTTATCTGTTGAAAAACAAAAACAAACCAGATCTCTCAACATTAAAAGCTAAAACTTAAAGCTTTAAATTATTTGACTTAAAGATTGTTGTTATTGATTAATCTGATAATTATTTTGTGATTAATCTTTTAGTCCAAACATGTCTCAAGGTGAATGTCTCACTTTGTCCAAACAGAGCTTCAGTTCACTGTGATTAAAAAATAAGACAGAAATCCTCACACTTTGAAAAGCAGGAAATGGTGAATACTTTAGAGTTGTTGATTAATTTCCTGTCCAGTGACTGATTGATTAGTTCACTGATTGGTGGGTGGGGGCTGTCTTCTCTGTCTGTGTGTGCATGCGTGTGTGTGTGTGTATGTGTGTGTGCACACGTGCACAGTGGTCTGTGTAATGAGACTGGGACCAGGCAGGAATCACAAAGGTGACCTTCACTTCACCTCCTGCTCCTTCTAATGAGGGAAAAGTCCTTCCCTCTGTCCTGACTTTTACTGAAATGTGCTGAAGCTTAGTGTGTGTGTGTGTGTGTGTGTGTGTGTGTGTGTGCGCGTGTGCGTGCGATAACGTGTGTGCGTGAGTGTCTGTGTCCGTGTCCTCTCTGTCTCTGTTAGTCTTCAGTAGATAAATCAGTTCACCTTCAGGTAGCCCTCTGATACACTGAACTCACTTCCTGTAGGTTGTTTCTGTTTTTACTGTGGTATTGAATGAGGTATTGATAACTGTGGAAATTCAGTAGTACAGGTATCAACTACTAACTTTCTGATATGGTGACATACTTGGTGTTAAAGGACTGAGGTCAGGATGAGGAACAGGTTCTGGTTCTGTTTGGTCAGATCTCCTCATGTCCTCCTGATGTGTGTGCAGACCTGATCTCACTGACAGGAAATGAACTCTGGTCTGAACCCTTCACTCAGACCTCCTCCTCCTCCTCTCCTTCATTTCCTCCTCACTGCGTCTCCTGTCCTGCTCTGTGTACCCACAATACCGTGCCCTCCTCAGACAGCTGACAGAACATCTGTGTGGTTGTTTCCCAGAAGCTCAGCCTGTTCTTGAACCAATCAGAGAGCAGCTAACAGTTCTCATAGCCTGTTCTCCTCTGGTTCTGAATGGTTCTGATTATCTCCTGACTGGAACCAGAATCTGTCTCAGAGACAACAAACACTTTTCTTCAGACTCTCTGACTGAGGAGGAGGAGAACAACAGGAGAACACAGACAGAACGTCTCTCACATGTCAATCAATCAAAAATCAATTAGACTGATGTCAACTTGGATTTTGATAAACATTTTCTGATATTTTATGATCCAAATAATGAATTGATTAGTGCAAAAATTATTGCCAGATTGATCACTAGTTGGAAAATAGGTCCAAACATGTATGGACTTGTTGACACATGTTTTTCAGTTGACAGGATTACTATTACTTAATTTTCCTATGTTTTCTAGGTGATTAATCTAGAAAATAATTGACCAGTGAATTGAATTGAGTTCGACTTCTCTGCTAACTGAGGACACTGGTGTCACTTGTGTAGAACATTAAGTCCTCAGATGTGTCGGGTTCTACACACTCAGGACAGCATCTTGTCTTTTCATAGTTGTCCCTGTGTTTGTGATTCTTCTGTGAGGACTGTGTGAGCAGTTTGACTCAGACTTCAGTAATCCTGACAGATGACGAGCTCCGTTCACTGAAGGAATCCATCGATTAGTGAACTTTTGAGTTCTTGTTCTACTCAGCAGGACTGAGGTTTGACTGGTGAGACAGTGTTTGAGTCCTGATCTTTGACTTTGATTAGAGACGTTGTCCCGGATGTTGTTGACCTTTGACCTGCTGGTATTAAACCACAGGAACAGACTGTTTCAGTCAACTGGAGCACGACAGGCTCCGCCTCTTCTCACCACAATCGGTGACAGAGGTCAGAGGTCACTGCTGCTTCAGGAGCGTCTGAGGCCAACGTGATGAATGTTTCATCCAGGTGTGAAAATCAAACTGACCTGAGGTCTGTGGAGGTGTGAGTGAAAAGCTGACCAGTGAGAGTAGTTCTCCTGTCTGCTGTGACCTCTGACCTCCTGATGGATGATGATGATGATGATGATGATGATGATCCTGGTGATGATGCAGGAAGTGGAGCTGAATGTTTGTGGATGAAAAGTGGAAGAGAAGGAGATGTTTTACCTGTGGGTGTCTCTGCAGCAGGCGCTCTCAGGTTTATGTTCATAAATAACAGACAGGATTAACAGGGTCATCAGGGTTAATGGTTGATGACCTCATCAGTCAGTTTGTCTCTTTTAAATTAAAATAATCTGAAACATGTTTTTATTAAAAGCTCAATACTGAATTTAAACAAGAAGTCTGATGTAAAACATGGAGGCGCCCTGTGGCCAATCACAGATATCTAAATATCAGCTGGTATGAGCAGTAGAGAATTGATTCATCGCCATTAAGATTTTGACCGACTAAAATTGTACTAATCAATAATTAGTCGATAGTTTAGAAGTGGAAATAATTGGATCCTATTTGTTTTGTCTGGTGGAAGCATCTGTTGAATAAGGAAAGTTAAAATGAGAAAAAAACAAGGACAAAAACAGCGTTTAGTATCTTATCAGTTGTTAATGATTAGTTGATTGTTTTGTCGACTAACATTAAGGAAAATGTTGAAGGTTATTTAGAAACTGACTCCGCTGGAGTCTTTCTTCAGACACACTCAGGATTTATATGTATGGTAAATAATAAAATGTATATCTGCAGGACACTTGACTCCAAACCACAAATACATTTTAATCAATGTTTTGATCCAAACCAGATCAGAATCAACAAATGTTGATCTGCTTTTTATTTTACAATGTTGGCCTCTAGATTTTATATTTTCTTATCATTTCTGTATGTTTATGTATTTAATTCTTTTCTTGAACAGGACTAACTGTGATGGAACCCAGTTCCTCCTGAGGATCAATAAAGTCTTTCTGGTTCTGCTTCTGATTTATTCTTGTTTTAAATGAATCAGATGTGAATTGTGTTTAGTTCAGAGGATGTTTCCCTCTGACTGTGTGAACAAGATTACTGACTTTCTAAATTCCTTAAAACATTATAGATTACATACACATTAATAAATAATCTGATGTCACATCAGGTTCTGTTTCTGTGGAGTTTTGATTAAACTGACTGATGTGTAACTGCAGGAACATTTTAATGGAAACAGCCTGAAGGGAAAGTAATGATTTGCTCTTGATAAAAACGACAGATGGAGAAAATGTGAACACATGAAGCGTGTGTGTGTGTGTGTGTGTGTTGTATAGAACATAATGTAGAAGGTAAACAGGGCTCATGTGGCCTCTGATGGAAACCAAAGTGTTTGAACAGGACTAAGATGAATCTGTTCTTTGTTCATGTGTTCATTTGTCACCGTGGACACATTCATCTGTCGTGTCCATCAGGCAAACTTCATTATGTGCTGATGCAGCCGTCTGTTGTTGTGTGTGCAGTCATTTCTCACACGGACCAGGTCACGGTCAGCGTTCACACGTCTGCATGAAAGAAAACGGAGCTCCACATCTCAAATGAACTGTTGTCAAACAGAGACGACATGTTCCAGCAGACTTTGATACCAGAACCAATGAGTTCTTATCCACATATTATCTGGTTCTTTTGTGATGTTTTCAGTTATTTAAAATAAACCCATGTTGCTGCTGGACAGAATTTGCTGTCAGTCTTTCAAAATGTGGTAATCAAACACTGTTTTAAAGATAATTAACATTTAACCTAACAATACTACCCATGTGGAATTCATCTGTTATTTATTTGGAAAAGGATCAGAATTATTTGATGATGAACTGTCCTCAGTAGGGCTGCAAGATGTGGTAAAAAAGGCACATTGCAGTTAGTTTGACTGAAATTATAATTATACAAAACGATTAGTGGAAATAACAATTCTTACATCACAGTTTTCATTTAAACTGAAAAAGAAACATTGTGATGATGTGATATTTATTGAGGTCTGAACCAAACAAACAAGGTTTTTAGGTCAGCTCATCTCTGAAGCTCCACTAAACCTCACTGTAATGATGTTTTTTCAAAAATTGTGATTTGTATTTTGCATGGGGCCATTTATTGTAACCGATTGTAATTGATTGTATTGATATTTATTGCACTTTTATTGTAATAAACTGTGCAGCAGTTGTGCAGACATGAGTGCAGTGGAATGTGAGTGAGTTCAAAGTGTTTCTGGGTGGACTCCTGTTTGATCAGGTTGTTTGAATCATATTTGATCAGCCTGAGTTGATGTGAGTCAGTGAAAAGAGTGAACTTCCTACTGAACCCATTCATAAAGTCACTTTGTACACACACTCTGAGGAGTCACTGACTGATGATGTGTGTGTGTGTGTGTGTGTGTGTGTGTGTGTGTGTGTGTGTGTGTGTGTGTCAGGTCAGCTCACCTGTCACACTCTGTTGTCTCAGGTGTGTACACAGGTATGTGTGCAGGTGTTAGCACACTAACTTCAGCATGATAGCATGTGAAGTTACATTATGTAACATGCTACATCAGTAATAATCTTTAATTCCAGCTGGGGCTGATTGAGAGGTGTCCTGCCATCATAAACTGAAGTGTTGGACAGGTGTAAACTTTAAACTAAATGACAAGATATCAGATCATGTGACTGGTCACCAAATACACCTGTGTTACACCTGTGAAACCAGGTCAGATAACTGAAGAATAACATGTGATTCTATCCATAGGAGACTCTGGCTGCTGACTATTGTTCTCTGTTTGAGTAACATCACTTGATCAAGCCTTTTCTAACATTCCACACTACAAAATAAGTAATAAAAGTTTGTATGATTCGTGCTGATATCGGATCGATATCGGTATCGGTAATACTCAAGGCTGCAATATCGGTATGGTATCGGAGTGAAAAAGTTGTATTGGGACATCCCTACTTAGGAGGTCACAAACAGTCCATGTTGCAGGACAATCACAGAACACAAGAGTTCATGCTCAGGAGACTCCTGCAAGATCGAGGAGGAGAGGTCAGGTCCAGTATAATTCAGATAGGGCTGCCATATTTGGTAGAATTGCTTTACTTTGGCATGTAAAAACATGTAAGATATTCCAGGGACCAATTCAAATATCACTTTACGCCAGCCGCTAACAGAAGGGCCCTTATCACTGATCCATTGGACTAATGTATTTTTCTAGCAGCAAATGTCAGAACGTTATATAACCTTTCGCCGGCATTAGTATATTCTGCTTGGTAAACCTAAAATCAAAGACATTGGATCCATTTCTAAGTCCTTATCAAATATTTTCCATTTCACATAATACTACAGACCAATACCTTTGTAATTTCTAACATGTCTATAGGCAGTGGGTGAGGGTACCCATTTCAGTTTTACATTTGAAACACACAGGAGAAAGTGAGGGGTCAGAAGAATGCCTGTGACTAGGATATACACACACACACACACACACACACACACACACACACACACACACACACACACACACACACACACACACATATATATGTATATATATATATATATATATATATATATATATATTTGAACCATTTAATTCCCTGTTTCATGTTGTATTTCAGGAGATCTGCAGCAGCTTGAGACTGAAAATTGTTTCCTGTTGACATATTCAATCAAGATTCTGAATCAAATCAGACACAAAGATTCCCACCTCTATATATATGTGCCTCATGTTTACTTCTAAACTAAGAGTAAACAACTGTAGATGAAGTCAGTCCGACCGCCGCTGGCCCTGGATTAAAAGATTAAAAATAAGGCATCAATAACTGGTTCCTCATCGTGTTGTAGCTCTCTGAATCAGAACTGAATTGTGAGGTACCAGGAGATTCACACCGACTCTTTGCAACCTGTCAGTCGAGATCATACTCAGTTTGTTAGTCCTCCGTCAGTTAGTGCAGCTTTAAGTCCCAGTTCTCCCAGTCTCTAGTCATCACATCAGTGTGATCAATCGGTGATTGATGTCTCTGACAGGAAGGTGTCCTCCATGTTGATGGACTGATGAACATCCTGCAGCCTCAGATCCATGCTGGTGGTCTGTGCTCAGGAGAACAGGGTTTATCTCGTCTGTAAAAATCCTCACAGGAAGTAGGGAGACTGCAGAGCTCCAGTGCTCCCATTAAAGCTCTGACAGGGAGGGGGATATAATCCAACATGTCACCTCCTCACAGCCAAGCTCATTGTGCGCTGCCAGTTTGTCTCACAGCTCGGCTCGCTTCATGTTTTCTCCACAGTGACGGATTGACTGACTCCCAGCAGCACCATGGAGACCAGTACAAACCCAGACCTGAACTGGTTTCACTGGTGCTGCAGGACCACCTCTGTGTGACTGTAGACTAATACCTGACAGGGCTCCAGATTGCGACTAAATGGTCGCATTTGCACTAAAATGTGAGACAGTCGAGTAAATTTTCATCTACTCGTGCATGTGCAACCAATAAACTTGCTGGTTTTTAAAAAATTTTTTAATTATTATTGAATATTTTTGTTGCTGACAAACTTCTGCTCACACTTCAGCCCAGTAGTTGACAGTAATGCGCAACTGAGCTGGTTTGCCAACTGACATTAACTCCAAAAGATGAAGAAAGGAGACGAACACCAAAGAAGAAGAAGGCAGGCCAATGTGTGTGAGAGCGGGGATGAATGACCACTGCGGTGTTTCCCCTATAGTTTATTTGGGAGGGCGCCCGCCCCCTTTTATCAAATAAAAAGCTAACTCTTATTTGTGTGATTTCAGAGTTGGATGCGTTGTTATCGTTTCATTACATTAATTTCAATGCATTTCTCTCTCCTCTGTGTGGGAGGTCTCCCCTCACTCCTCTCTCACAGCAGACACCCATGAACCGGTACAGTTTCAGACCGTTCACGGTAAAACAACAAACAAACAAAAGTTGTAAATGGAGGTTCCCCAACTGTTCACCCCGCCAAGAAAAATATTGGCGTTTTCCAATGAACCGTGCGTGGCGAGGCAGGAAGCACAGGTAGCTCTGCGGCCAGTGTTAGCCAAAATGAGAGCATCTCTCCCAGCCCGACCACAGCGCTTGTCAATCCTGCCCTGTTGCTTAACGCCCGACTAGACCCAAACACACCTGTTCAGCCCTCCCACGAAGCACGCAGTAAAAGCTACAGACGGGTCACCAGTCAGTCTGACTTTGATCCAACATGGCTGTCAGACTGTAGATACTCCACATGGCTGGACAAGAGTGAACTGATTAATGAAGATGGATGGATGGATGGATGGATGATGGATGGATGATGGATGGATGGATGATGGATGGATGGATGATGGATGGATGGATGGATGGACGGATGGATGATGGATGGATGGATGATGGATGATGGATGGATGATGGATGGATGGATGATGGATGGATGGATGGATGGATGATGGATGGATGGATGGATGATGGATGGATGGATGATGGATGATGGATGATGGATGGATGATGGATGGATGGATGGATGGATGATGGATGGATGGATGGATGATGGATGGATGGATGGATGGATGATGGATGGATGGATGGATGGATGATGGATGATGGATGGATGGATGATGGATGGATGATGGATGGATGATGGATGGATGGATGGATGGATGGATGGAGATCTCTTTAAATTGATTGTAGAGAGAGAAGGCGATCAGAATGATGGGTGAGCTAATGACTTTTAACAGAGAGAGAGAGAGAGTGCGCTGTGCTGTGCTGTTCATTCATAAACTGAACTATCTGTGCTGTGAAGGTCATCTGAAGACATTAAGTCAGGCAGCAACATTCAGCTCCACCTCCTGTATCGTCTACATTTTATAGACGTTCTAGTTCTGATGAAAAATGCATCTGTAGGTATAAAATAAAACAATGATAAGCTTTCCTCAGTACACGGTCATCACTTCTGATGAACAACCGCCATAGTGTGACGTGCGCAAGCGTAACATATCTGGTGCAACAATTATGGCTCACTGTGATTGGTCCAGACCTCACATGTGATAATAGCTGAATAAATGTTGTCTTTTGTCAAATGGAAACTTTTTGTCTTAAGGGTGTATTAAAATGTTGATTATAATAATTAAAACTAAAAGTTAAGAAAATATATGTTCTCCCAGTCATTTAAGGTGGGCCAGTTGTATAAGTGGCGGGCCCAGGCCACGTTAGGCCCACCCATAATGCCTCACTTGATGGATGGATAAATAAATAAATTAATGAATAAATGAATAAAACAGTGTTCTACTGCTAAAATAAAAATGTGAACATAAATCAGTGTTAACTGTTTATTCAGGTCCAGATGCTCTGTAATCATGGTAAAGGGTCCTTTGAGAAGCTCCTGCAAAGACCCCAACAACAGACCACGCTCATTCCAGCCCAGACACCAACCCCCCCTCCAAAGTAAAAAGCTACAGGAAACACTGCACATTAATCTTGGAGCCGGTGGTTCGATTCCCAGACTCTCCTGTCCACATGTCAAAGACTCCTGTTAGTGTTTTCAGAAGTATCAGTCAATATTGATTCTGGATATCTGAAAATCAATACTCATGTTTCACAGTATCAATACTCCAGAGAAAGACACTGAGCTCAAGTTAGGACCATATGACCAAAATAAAATAAAATCCAAATTTCACTTATTTGTTTTTACATTTTCTTATAAATTGAATCTTTTAATGTTTACATTTAAATGATGAATTGATAAATATTGATCCGTCCTGTTGGCTGATAATAAAGGTTTCAGATGGATAAATATGATGCTGTAAGACAGTCAGCTGCCAGCAGAGAGAGACAGAGAGGTGAGGAAGAGGAGGAGGGTCAGGAAGAGTGACTGACAGCTGGTAGGCGGGGCTTAACATGTCAGAGGCTCAACTGAGTTACAGCAGAATCAGACCTGAGCGGACGAGAGACACTCACAGAGCAGAGACTCACAGAGAGAGAGAGAGAGAGAAAATGGTACAAAAGTGGAAAAAACAACAACTGACAACAAAACACCACAGACAGCATCATGGTAAGATCACTGAAACACACACACACACACACACACACACACACACACACACACACTGACTGAGCTGCAGCACATGGAGACAGACACAGAGAGAGAGGGTGTGTGTGTGTGTGTTGTGAAGTGGGGAGAGTGTAGGGGTGTAGGTTTTCCAGCAAGGTGTATTCTTTAAACATTTGTCTTGAGGTGTGTGTGTGTGTGTTTTCAGTTAGTTAAAGTCGTTACTCTGTGTGTGTGTGTGTGTGTGTGTGTGTGTGTGTGTGTGTGTGTGTATGCAGCAGGAGGAGGAAACACAGCTGAAGCTCTGCAGTGTGTGTTTGGTGAAATGAAGTCAGACTGAATTTGAATTTTGTCCTCAGGTGATCAGTTCAGTCTTTGTTCAGGATGAGAAACAGATGAGAGTAAAAAGACTCACATGTCCATGAAACAAGAGAAATATCTCAGATTAACAGAACAAATATCATTCACACATAATAACACACAATAACCATAAAAACGCTAAGAAGCATGAAGTAAAAACAAATGAAAACAGGTAAAACCAGCTATTAAAACAAGTTAAAAACAAGACATAAGGAAAATAAGACATGGACTCCTTTTATTTGTGTCTTTGTTTTTCCAAACTTTACTGCAGAGATCTCAGAAGAATCTGTCAGGGTGGATTTTGTGGAATTGGTGCAGCAGATGTGTAGAAATATTTCTAAGATTTGAGCAGATTAAAATGTTGATTTAGCTGCAGTGATGATGTTGGTGTTTATTGTTGTTGTGGACGTGGAGACACAGATGGAAACCTGTTAATGTCTGTGTCCTGCTGTGGTGTGTGTGGACATTTGGTCAGTGAAGACTCAGCTGCTGGTTTGAACTGTGGTTGTCTCTTGGTTTTGTCCCTCAGCTCTTCCTGTAGTCTGTCTGCTTTTATGTCACATTTGCTCTTTTTTTCTTGGAAACTGAAGTCTGATTGTGTTTTTCTTTGGATTTATACTTTTATTCTTATAATTTGCAAAAATGCTAAATAGAAAATCCTTAACGTATACACCAGTACACTAACAATACATAAACTGTGCAGAACAAATGCATTAAATAAAATGAACTTATATCTAATGAAAAAGGAGGCATGAAAATAATCACAGCGCAAACAGTTAAACAGTAACAAAAGAAAAAAATAAAAGAAACAGATTAAAGTAAAAATAACAAATAAATGTTTTTCCAATGTTACACAATAAGATGGAGAACAAAAGGATTTATATATATTTAACTTCCATTATTGTCCCATTTCAACATGTCTGAATGTAAATAAACTACCTGGTTAGTTCTGTAGTTTAGTACTTCAGTGGATCAGTAGTTTAGTAGTTTAGTACTTCAGTGGTTTAGTAGTTTAGTACTTCAGTGGTTCAGTAGTTTAGTAGTTTAGTGGTTCAGTGGTTTAGTGGTTTAGTACTTCAGTGGTTTAGTGGTTTAGTACTTCAGTGGTTCAGTAGTTTAGTGGTTTAGTACTTCAGTGGTTCGGTAGTTTAGTGGTTTAGTACTTCAGTGGTTCAGTAGTTTAGTAGTTTAGTACTTCAGTAGTTCAGTGGTTCAGTAGTTTAGTACTTCAGTAGTTTAGTAGTTTAGTAGTTTAGTACTTCAGTGGTTTAGTACTTCAGTGGTTCAGTGGTTTAGTAGTTTAGTACTTCAGTGGTTCAGTGGTTCCGTAGTTTAGTAGTTTAGTACTTCAGGTGGTTTAGTACTTCAGTGGTTCAGTGGTTTAGTAGTTTAGTACTTCAGTGGTTCAGTGGTTCAGTAGTTTAGTACTTCAGTGGTTCAGTGGTTTAGTAGTTTAGTACTTCAGTGGTTCAGTAGTTTAGTACTTCAGTAGTTCAGTAATTTAGTACTTCAGTAGTTTAGTAGTTTAATACTTCAGTGGTTCAGTGGTTTAGTAGTTTAGTACTTCAGTGGTTCAGTGGTTCAGTAGTTTAGTACTTCAGTGGTTTAGTGGTTTAGTACTCCAGTGGTTCAGTAGTTTAGTGGTTTAGTACTCAGTGGTTCAGTAGTTTAGTGGTTTAGTACTTCAGTGGTTCAGTAGTTTAGTGGTTTAGTACTTC
>CM034591.1:509887-546274 GCA_020091685.1 Lutjanus erythropterus
CCTGCACCTCACCTGTACCTGTAGCAACACGTCCACTCCAGCACAGACCCTCAGTTTGTCTCAACACAGTGCATTTTCCAGTCAGAGGTAGAATCGCTGACTATAAGTGTTCCAGTGATGCCAAAAACAAACTGCAGCCTATAAAAACTTCCCATCGGTTTAATGTGCCCTCGGGATGAAGAGGAAATATTTTTACCCGAGTGCTGCAGCAGCTGATGGAGGAGAAAGTGCAGCTCTGTGTGGTGAAGAGCCAGAAGGACCGTGTGAATAAAAATACTTTTATCAGTGTGAACAAAACCTGTCTGTGTATAATGTGATGCCTGGCAGCTCAGCTCTCAGCAGAGTTTTACAGATAAGAGGAGATGTGTTCAGGCTCTTCCTCACTCTGTACATCAGTGATGTTTGGACTTGTTGAGGGGCTGCTGGGTAAAAACACAGGACAGGGTGGTGGTGGTGGTGGTGGTGGTGCAGGAATGCTCAGATCACTCAGATAATGGAGGCTCTGCTGAGGTTACACTCTGAACACAAGTACACACAAAACCAGACCAAACAAACCGTCGTCTGAATCTGTGTCAACACTCGGGCTGCAACTAATCATTATTTTCATTGTCAATGAATCTGCTGATCATCTTCTCCACTAATTGATTAGTTGTTTGGTCCACAGAATATCAGAAATTGGTGAAAAATCGATCCTGTCACCATCTTGTCAATTGGAAAATACATGTGAAAACAGTTTTCACATGTTTGGACCTATTTTCCAATTAGTGATCAATCTAGCAATAATTTTTCCACTAAACAATTAGTTGTTTGGTTCATAAAATGTCCAAAATCTTGAAAAATATTGAACCAGAGTCCAAGATGATGTCCCCAAATGTCTCGTTTTGTCCACAACTCAAAAATATTTACCGTTAGAGAGGAATAAAAGAAGAGAAAATAAGTCAAATCTTTGACAGACAAATTCTGAATCGGGTGCAGCTCTAGTAGATAAGTTCTCTGGGCCTTTAAATAAAGTTCAGCTTCATGCTGGTAGTGTCACACAGGTTGTAATCATATATTTTGCTCCAGTTCTGCGTCTATTCTCGCCTGACATCCCAAGTATTGCAATCAGAGGATGTGTTCGTATCGTCTGTCCAAAAATATCTGACGGTGTTTATAGAGCTCCAAATATCAGATCATGTAGGACGTGAGCCAATCAGGAGAGGAGCCACTGAAACTGAAGGATACTGAACATCATGTGACTTCTCTGAACTGCATCAGGTCATGTTTTTTACTTTCTCTGCAGCTTCGTCCCACTTCTCTTCAGACAGATCCATCTGTCAGAGCAGAGTTCAAAATATTCCACCTTGATCATAACTAGATGTTTCTGCTCCTGTTAGCAGGAATATTTAGACTGATTGATGTAAAATTACTCCTTACTTTAAGACCATTACAGCTACAGAACTGGAAAGACAAATCTGTAATCGATGGGGGGGGGGGGGGGCAATTTTGTCCAAACTCTGCAGCTTTTCTGCAAATGTGATCAATCATCGTTGCTTCCTGTGACTTCCATCACCATAGCAACCCCCCGTGAAAACATCATACATGTATGTCTCAGTGAATTGACGTATTATTTTTTGCATTTATATTTATATTTTAAAAAATGTTCATTGTACTGAAAAGAGCACAATCTTTGTCATTGTTGTTGACATTTATGAAAGATTGGTGCACTTTGATTTTATAATTGTATATTTTATTGTTTGGACTGAATTTTTCTTTGTGTTATAGATTTTGTTTGTTATTTTTGTACCTGTGAACCTTTTTGGTGGTTACTTAAAACACTCAGAATACAGTGTGGTTGCTTTTGATTTTAATGAATTGTACAAAAAAATATAAGTTTCCTTTGCACTGTTCACTTGTTGTAACAATTTCAATGCAAAAAAGTCTAAAACCATCACCACATGCATCACAGTTTGTTTTAGAGAAGCTGTTGTGAACATGTGACATTTTAGGCTGCAACAATCCCATAAAGGTCCCTCTGAACCGTGGAAGGGCTGCGTCATGGTTAAAGTGCATATAACACAGTGAAATAACCAAACCTAAGGTAGTAATGCAGGAACCAGACACAGACTCCCAGAATTATGTTTTCTAATCTTTATTTCTTAATACCTCTTCTGAGGAGGTCATATTTTCAGTGCAGTTTGTCTGTTAGTCAGCTGAATCATGGGAAAAACTAGCGGTCCTGTTTTCATGAAACATTTTCACTTTGATTGTGAGATAAGTCAGTCGGCCTTGGCAGAGTTATACACTGCCCTTCTTATCTACTTCCAAACAACAAAGTGATGATTTAGTAGTTTTTGATTCTTTACTTCATTCTTCCAGAAATTACTTTCAGTTTACTGAAAAGACAAAACAATTCATTGATTAATTCATCCATTCACAATCTAGTCAGTTGAAAAATAGATCCAAATGTGTGAAAACAGGTGGAGTGCATGGACACACACTCCACCTGTTTTTATATGTTTGGACCTATTTTTCAATTAGTGATCAATCTGACAATACCACTAATTGATTAGTTTTTTGGTTCATTAAATGTCAGAAAATGTTGATCAGAGTCCAAGATGACGTCCTCAAATGTCTTGTTTTGTCCACAACTCAAAGATATTCAGTTTACTGTAGAAGTTTGAGGTTCAGTCTGTTGACTGATCTGAGGTCTTCCAGTGCAGCAGCAGCTGCTGATGTGTTTAACACACTGACCCACTGGGCGTCTCTCGTCCTGACGTCCTGATGGAAGCTGTCTCACGCCTCCTCGTGGGTCAGATGTCAGCAGGAGAAGCTCCTCCTGCAGGCTACAGTTCACCCGGAAAGGCTTTTATTCCTCTGAAAGAAGACGTATCCCAGGACTCGTCAGTGACAGGAAGTGTTCTTTGTCCACTGTGTCGTTGGGACAGGACAGTCCCTGAGGCGGTGGACTATAACGTCCTGGTCTCAGACAGTACAATGAGACAGTGTTCCTGCAGATTCTGAAGATTCGTCTTAAACAGTCTGTTGTCTTCCTGCTCCAGCCTGCCTGAAACCTGAAACCTGAAGCCTGAAGCCTGAAGCCTCGCCGCTGCGACATCGTCTGGGAACCCCCCCCCCCCAACACACACACACACACACACACACACCACCGCCACCTGAATCTAACACCCGTTAAAGGAACATTCCCTCGGGAACATTAAATTCTCTGACCTACTTTAGAGTGAGGTGAAACCTGCCTCACATGCAGCTGCACTTTAATGATCGACAGACGTAAACAGATAACATTATTGATTATTCTTTATGTACATTTATCACCATTTATTCATTTGCCAATACACAACTGAAAACTGTATTATGGAGTGTAACAACAGTGAAGCAGATCATTTAAAACGCCCAGAAATGTTGAAGATGAACAGAAATATAAACGTGTCCAGAATCAGCTCTGTCATAATTCTGTCTCTAACAGTCACTGACTGGATCAGTTTGCAGATGTTAAATGTCAGCCTGCACACATCTGTCTGTAGTGTCTCCATCAGACCGACACGCTGTGGACAGGAAGGAAGGACTGGTCTCTAACTGGTCCTTAAACACATCACAGGATTGTATTGATTTGGCTCATTGACATCTGCTGCAGTGTCAAACGTCCTGAAACACCTCAGACATGTTCTCTCATTGTGACTTAACTTTAAAAGTATAATTAGACACAAGAAAAAGAGACATTTGTGTCTGAATGTAGCCCTTCTCACAAACAAAAACAGGTTTTACATGTTAGCAGTCTTTGTCTGTGCTGTGGCTACATCCAAAGCTACCCAATACATTTCCATTTTAAAACTGCTAACTTTTGCTGAGTTTACACTCGGTGTTCACACTGAGCTGAGGTGGTGTCCAGACTTTTGGAAACACTTCTCACCCTGTTTTAGTTTGAAAACTCTGACTGAGACTTTTGGAAACCATGAGACAAACAACCATGTTCTCTTCCTGGTTGAGTCCGATTCGTCACACACATTCACATGACTCTTTTCTGGAAGGAAACAAACAACATCAGCCTGTGAGCCGTAAATACTAGCAGTTAATTCAACCTTGATGATGAATAACAGGTGGTGCTGACCTTGTCAGTTGCTGCTGATGCCCACATGCCCAAGAGGCAAACTGTTTTTCCAGAGGTTTGTTACAGCTCGTGACCTCTGTGGAGCACATGGAGAGCTGGTTTTAGTGAGGCTGAGGGAAGAACCAGTGCCTGATGGGAGCGATGGCGAATGTCCAGATTGGCTCTGAGCAACATGAGAACAGACAACAAAAATGAGTGGAACCTAGTGAGACGTGTTGACCAAATTTTTTGACCCATAAAGAAGTAAAACTTACCTAACTCTCTAACTGTAAGAAAGTGAACAGTGTGTGTGTGTGTGTGTGTGTGTGTGTGTGTGTGTGTGTGTGTGTGTGTGTGTGTGTGTGTGTGTGTGTGTGTGTGTGTCCTGTGCACAGCTGGTCTCAGTTTATTGAGCAGCATCAGACTCTTTCTGAGTCTCAGTGTGAGTTCAGACTCAAATCTAATCTTGTGTTTAGAAAGTGTGTGAGAGTCAAGGTCATCTCTCTGCTATCAGCCTCAGTTCTGTCGCTCTGTGGCACCAACGTCTTTGTGTTCCCTCATGGTCAATTCCCCCCGTCCTCCTCCTCCTCCTCCTCCCATGAGCCTCAGCTGCTGGCAGCTCTCATGAAGGTGTGAACTCCTGTGAAAACAGAATCAAAGAGCAGCATGCTGAGCTGCAGTCAAACTCAAAGCTTAAACTGTCACATTGACACTGAGAGGCTGAAGTCAGTGAACACATCTTTATCTCTGTGTTTCAGACTCTCACAGCGTCTGCTCAGCCTGCAGACGCGTCTGCTCAGCCTGCAGACGCGTCTGCTCAGCCTGCAGACGCTGTAGAAAAAGATAAAGTCAGCTGTTCAGTGAGGGTCCAAACATTTCTGTAAAGTTCAGAAGGAGTTTGTCTTCTCACAGTTTGTCTGTGATTATTAATCTGATCACACAGCAGAGCTGCTGTTTGTGTGTGTGTGTGTGTGTCTCTGTCTGCCTGTCTGTGTGTCTGTCTGCCTGTCTGTCTGTCTGTCTGACTCCTCACAGATGTCGGCTCTGATCCAGTTTTGTTGTTTGTTGACTGAAAAGAGGATTAGAAGAAGAAGAGACTGAAATGTTGTCATGTTCATGGACAGGCGTCTCTACTGAAACACCTTTGTTAAAGCTGTGTTTTAAAATTAGAATGACCTCTCAGTGTGTGTTTGTGTGTTTGTGTGTTTGTTTGTTTGTTTGTTTGTTTGTGTTAGGGCTGGGCAGATATTGTGATTAGAATTGCAGTTTGGTACAAAAAAGTCATATTGTGATTATTTTGACTGAAATTGCGATACAGTACATGATATGATTAGTGGAAATGATCAGTCAAGATAAGATAAAGATAAGATAAATTTTGCATCACAGTTTTCTTTATTGCAGTAAACTGTTGCATCACGTCTGTCTGTTTTCATCTGCTTCCTCATGAATTCACGTAAAATCGCGTCCTGCAAAATCTCACAAGATTCCATCACGAGATCACATTCACCCATTCGTAATTTTAATATAAAATTATAGTAAGGCCTGGCTGTAACCTGGAGGACTTTTGAGAAAATGTAAATAGTATTTAATAAATACTTAATAGTCAGTGTTTTATTATGAACATCCAGTTTAATTTTTTACAGTAAAAGTTACACAAATGTTTGTGAATGCTGTCAATTACAGTTCTTAAACTAAAATTGGAATCGGCCAAGAGTATTAAAATCTGCGCATCTCTTATTTATTTATTTATTTATCAAATTGTGCAGCCCTCTTTTACAGATGCTAAAACAAGCTGTGTTGTCATCTTTCTTCATGAATCTTTGGAGCATTTCTTCCTCTTCACCATCACTCCTTCTTGTTGAAAAGCTTCAGTGCAGACGCAGGAGTTTGACATCATTGTTCTGCAACGAGAAACTGTCAGAAAAAAACGTGCCGGCATTGATAAAAAGACCCGATAAGCTCTGAGCTGGGTTTACCTCAGCTGGAATATGCCGGTTTTTAACCACTATCATGTGTAGGTGTTCGGCAGATGAAAATTATAAATGGCCGATGGGAAATATACCAAACAGCTTATATAAAATATCTAAAATAAAAATCATCTTCAAAAGAAATCTAGGTGAATTACCTGTGATTATTTTCTGTTTTCTTATATTAATGTTTTCTGCACTCAGAGTTGAATTAAATGCTGACTTGCAGCGTTTCTCTGTGTAACATTCCTTGAAGTGTTACCAGTGGAAACATCATGTCAGCCTGGTACGCTGTCTCACTCCTGTTTCTCCCTGCAGTCCCCAACACTCCCTCCACACTCTGATTGGTTCACTGCTGGGACTTTCAGAGTAAAGGCGCACTCATCCTGTAGCTACTCAGCTTCATTCCTGCTCGTCACTCATCGAGCGAGATAAGATCAGAGCGAGACAGATGAAACTGTGATCCCTGTGGGCAGAAGAACAAGCTGCAGCACGTTACAGCTAATAGAAATTAGAGAACAAAGCTCAGTCATTATCACAGGAAATGTAGGAATAAGATGTAAAACTACACCAGTCAACTTCTGAGACTGAAATCCTGTTCACACGGGACTCAGATTACCTGAGTAGCTCGTTAAATTCCCGATCATTAAGAAAACAGAGCTCGACTCTGTTCTTAATCTGCTGTTTAATCTGTGGAGGCAGAATTCCTCCTGCAGGATTTCATCTGACTGAGATCATCTGATCATATTAAGGCTGTTTGTTTCAGAGAAACTCCCCAAACACATCCACCAATCAGAGCAGACTGTGCTCACAAAATGACGGATTCACTCAGAGACAGATATTTTCTTTCTGTTTGTGTTATTCAAGATTCAAGAACTTTATTGTCATTGTGCGCACACAGCAAAAATGCAGTTTTATCATCCTCTAATGGTTCCTGTATTCACAAATATTTACACTTTTAAGATTGACACATATTTACAAAGAATGAGGGCTGTGACAGATGACAGTTGTCCCGTGTCCCGTACAGACAGGACAGATGATGCCGCCACTGATTTAAAAGACGTCACATCGCCTCGAGTGACATCAGACACTTTCACTGGTGTAACTATGCTGTCGTCATAGAAACACATCATAAGATTGTGATGTTTACTGAAGCTTTGGTGATATCTGCTGTCTGAACACACACACACACACACACACACACACACACACACACACACACACACACACACACACACACACACACACACACACACACAGTGTATACAGTATAGTTCAAATACTGTATACTGTACTTATTAGTATCCATGTTATCATCATCACTGTGTTACTATGGTGATAATTTCAGAAAGAGAGATCAAAGCCAAGTGCATTTTAAAATAATTTAATTCTAATCTCACCTCTTATATTGTTTCTGCTGATCCAAAAAATAATCTGGTTTGTGACTCAAAACTGTGATTTGATCCAAACTTTGTTTTTTGTGATCCGCTGCAGTCCAGCGAAGAACCAACAGACAGAAATGAAAGATCTTAGTGATATAAAAAGTAAAAAATAAGGAATGTAAACTATGAAATAAAAACAATAGAACAATACAGTAAAATACAAGTGAATGGTCGTAGTAATGTAAACCCTCATTTTTATTGTGTTCTACAGTCTGTTCTGTCAGTGTGTTCTACTGTCTGTTCTACAGTCTGTTCTTTCAGTGTGTTCTACAGTCTGTTCTGTCAGTGTGTTCTATAGTCTGTTCTGTCAGTGTGTTCTACTGTCTGTTCTACAGTCTGTTCTGTCAGTGTGTTCTACAGTCTGTTCTGTCAGTGTGTTCTGTCAGTGTGTTCTACAGTCTGTTCTGTTAGTGTGTTCTGTCAGTGTGTTCTACAGTCTGTTCTGTTAGTCTGTTCTGTCAGTGTGTTCTGTCAGTGTGTTCTACAGTCTGTTCTACAGTCTGTTCTGTCAGTGTGTACTGTCTGTCTGTTCTGTCAGTGTGTTTTACTGTCTGTTCTGTCAGTGTGTTCTGTCAGTGTGTTCTACTGTCTGTTCTGTCAGTGTGTTCTACAGTCTGTTCTACAGTCTGTTCTGTCAGTGTGTTCTGTCTGTCTGTTCTGTCAGTGTGTTCTACAGTCTGTTCTACAGTCTGTTCTGTCAGTGTGTTCTGTCTGTCTGTTCTGTCAGTGTGTTCTGTCAGTGTGTTCTACAGTCTGTTCTGTCAGTGTGTTCTACAGTCTGTTCTGTCAGTGTGTTCTACACTGTGTTCTACAGTCTGTTCTGTCACGGTATGAAATTTTAACCTCACGGTTATTGTGACCAGAATTATCACAGTTTTCTGTGTTACCGTGGTTACCGTGGTATTTTTTAAAAGTGTGTTGAATACATGACGAGTGTTCAGCAAACAGCAGCAACACCTCCACTGTCCAGTTTGTTGATGACACAGTGATGTTAAACCTGATCAGCAACAACAATTAACAGGCGTCTCTGAAGACAGAAGACAGGAGACAGGATTCTCTTCTCCTTACACATATTCCATGTATACATCCCCCCCGACACACACACCTCATTTATTCACACACACACATCCCTGCACACTATAAGCTGAGCGATCAACTGCATTTCACTACATGTCTTGCATTAGTATCACAAGCATGTAACAAATAAATCCTTGAATATGTTCAGAAGGAATTGATAGTCCTACAATAACATGCAAAATATTTAAATTGTAATGAAGTAAAAACACTAATATCACAATGTAAAAATACTTAAATAAAGACTGTGAGTATTTTTCCATCACAGCAGGTCAGTGATCAGTGTTTCAGTGACTCTGTGGATCAGTGAATAGTGTTTTATTGATGAGACCCGCCACATTAAAAACATCAACACCACCACATGATTTTATATTTTTGGAGCTGCGCACCTTTTTTGCTCGTGTCTAGAAGGTAACTCTTTATTTGCACAACTCTCGTGAGATTTGTGTTCGTTATTTCTACTAAAATAATCAAACTCTCGCGATCTTTCGCAGGTCTAGGGTTCCCTTCTAGACACGACCCTCTGTCTCTCTGTCAAACTACAGACAGCAGACTGTCTGTAAACAGCACGATGTTAAACTCTGCAGTGTTTCACACAGAGACTTTATTTGTGTGGACACAGGTTTTGTCATTTTTATTTTTTTAATCAGTCCGAGAGGACGATGGTATCAGTGATTGATTAGTGATCAGTCTGTCCTCCTCTCCTCCCTCACCTGTTCACTCTGCTGTGAGAAGATCTGAAAGTTTCTCACAGACAAACAGACTCTCCTGTTTTACGTCCTTATACAGGTGTTTAATTTTATAAGTGCATCTGGTTGGTGATGATGTCATTAACCATCACGTTAGTTTCTGTTGTAATAAACTCCGTCATTAACAACAGTCTCCTCCACACGCAGCTTCTCTGCAGCTGGTCTGTGAGTTTCCTGATCAGATAAACCAGCGCCGGAAAGACTAGAAAAGTTGCGCCAGTTAAAATAGAAGCGTCCCGTCAAAATTTTAAATCTATTAATAATTTATTGGTTATAAGTCCGAGTCCGTATAGGACTAGAGGTAAGATCTTAAGCCCAAGCCCGAGTCCGAGCCCGACCCGAATTTCGGGCCGGGTCGGGCCTAAAATGTCAATCATTACGTTCGGGTCGGGTCGGGCCGGGCTTCTCTCTCGCTGACTTTTTTTTTTTTTTAATAAATATATGTTTATAAAAATGTATACTAAAACGATGTGTGGATACTAAACTAAGGAATACTTGTTATAAAATAAATAATTTGGATAAAACAGAGAAGGCGCTGTAAGGTAATTGTTATTTAACTACTAAACAGGAGCCGCAGAGCCAGAGCATGCTCTGCGCACGTGAACGCCGCCCTCTTAATAATCTTCCCCTCCGCAAGTCCGCATCTATTTTGACCTGGTATCCCCGATATGGAGCAGCAAGAAGTCAAGGATAAACTAAAGACAGGGGAACTGAAAAGGCAAACACGCACCGGTAAGAGTGAGGTGTGGAAAAGCTTCAAATTGATTGTTGAAAATGCTACAGAAACTTGCGTTGGCTTCGCTGAATGTAGTCAATGTGGCGCTTTGCTTTCATACGAGAGCAAAAAGACTGGCACCTCGACGCTGATCTTTGTCTCTCTGCCTCTCTCTCTCTCTCTTAAAGTGCCGCGCTAGATTCTTAAGGACGTACTTCTGCTTGGGTTTATGGCCCAATTTTCAACCCGTCAAAATGACGGACGGCCTTAAATTTTTCCCGTCAACTCTTAAAAAAATCCGTCAATGATGGAAAATTGTCGGTTAATGTAACCTCTGCAGACACAGAAATATAAAAGATGTAGTGCTGTCAGGCGATTAAAAAAATTAATCTAATTAATTACAGGATTTGTAATTAATTAATCTAATTAATCGCATTTTAATCTCATATCTGCTAAAGGTCCCCAAATAAAGAATTTGAATTCTAGGACATTACAAAATTGTAGTGCATGACTAATCAATTGAATACACAAGGTACAAATCACTGCGTTCTTGTTAATAGTCCCGTCTTTGTTCTTTTTATAAATAAACTTGCCGTTCAAAGGTCCAAGTAAGCTTGCCTCGCTCTTAGGGCTGCAACCGATCAAAAAACTCACGGTTCAGATAGTATCACGGATTTGAGTCACGGATCGGATCATTTTTTGGATCAGCAAAAAAGAAAAAAGTGGTGGGATTAGAGTTAAATTATTTTAAAAATGCACTTGTCTTCAATCTTTGTCTGTAATTATCACCATAGTGATGTAATGTAATAATAACGATAATAGTAATGATAATGGTAATATATTAAAAACTTCAAACTTATACAGTGCTGTACTATGTATATACTATACATATATTAGATCATTATACACTGTACAGTATAATACACAACTATGCTCTGTAGTCTGACTCAATGTCCCGCCTACAGCAGCACATCTGATTGGTTAGAAGTCACGATCAATCAGCAGACACAGTGTGTGACAGACGGGGTGAGACAGAGCTGCAGCGGTGAGCAGAGAGGAGCTGTGTAGAAGTTAAGACAGCTGATATCACCAAAGTTTCAATGAACATGACAGTTTTATGATCTGTTTCTTTGGTGATAGCAGAGTTACATCAGTGAAAAAAGTTACGGTCTGGATTTCACTCGAGGCGACGTGACGACTTTTAAATCAGTCGCTCTTCACAGAGATGCGCTGCATACAGCCGCATTTGTCCTCTTTTCACTGCAACTCTGCATTGAGATTTCTGGTATTATAACTTATACAAAAGTAACAGTGACAGTAAAACTATGATGCTCACATGTGGTCCGCGGATCACACGCGTGCCGAACTCAATGGGCCAAATTTAAAATGCTTGCGCATTGACTTGCCACTCATGATTAATTGCGTTAATTTTTATAGCGCGTTAATTTGCAGCGTAATTAATTAATCTAATTAACGCGTTAAACTGACAGCCCTAAAAAGATGTAAATGTTTATACAGTCTTGTTTAACTTAGATTTCGTTACAAAAGACAGGCTTTAATTTGTTATCATAAATCACCCCTCCTCCTCCCGAGTCCTCACAAATAAAATATGAAATTTCGGGTTTGCTTCGGGCTCGGGCCTGCAAATCAAGTTAATTAGTCGGGCTCGGGCTGGGTCGGGCTTTAATACCAGCGGGCCTGGGTCGGGTCGGGCTGGATTTTTTAGGCCCGATCTTACCTCTATATAGGACGTCGTGTGGGTCCGGACTCAGACCGCAGTCCGCCAGTTAGGGACCCCTGATATATAGTAATACACACGTAATGACTGTCAACTAAAATGGTTAAAACAAACGAAGTGTGTGTCATTGTTGTGCCTTCAACTAGCGCTCAATAATGTCATGTCTTCATTTCACCGTCTCATCTGAAGTTTGTTAGGGGTTGTAGGCTACAAAGTGCGCCTGCACAGAAACTTCAGCAGACTCAGATGAGACGCTGGAAAGGCTCATGGTGTCTACACCACGGCGCGGTAATCCACCACGATAATATATATTTTTAAAATTAAAACGGTAATTGTTATAGTCAACATTTTTACCAGGGTTTACCGCTACACTGGTAACTGCGACACCCCTATCTGTCAGTGTGTTCTACAGTGTGTTCTGAAGTGGATCAAACAACAAACAAACAGTCAGAGTTCTCCAGAGAGATCCCTCTGTAGGAACCAGGTTTGTCTGATGTGACGTGTGTGGAACATGAGTGAGTTTTGTTCAGGCTGGACCATCATTGGTCGACCACAGAAGTTCAGATCGACACTGAGGAACGAAACAGGAAGTGTTTTTATCTTCCAGCTGCATCAACAACACGTCAGAGCAAATGAGCCTCACCAGGCAGAGCTGTCAGCTGTGAGTGTTTCAACTGAAAACATCTGCTCATATCAACATCTGGAAATGAACTCAGACATGAAGTTATTGATCCTGTTAAAACGCACCATCACCACCCGTCCCACTGCAGCTCTAACAAAGTGTTTGATTGGCTCTTTCAGCCACACTGAGTCAAATCATGCAGTGGTGATTTGGAGTTGTGTGTCCTACTGTCTCCAAACGGGTTGTAGTGACGTCAGATGAGTCTTCATTTAGAGACTAGATCCATTTCATCATCTGTTTTTTAAGCAGTAAACAGTAGATGCCAAGAAAAATAGTGACATAACATCCTGAAAGTCCATGATGATAAGGAGCCAGCTACCATCAACACTTTTCAACATTTTCTGACATTTTATGGACCAAACCGCTGATCGATTAGTGGAAAAATTATTGCCAGATTGATCACTAGTTGAAAAATAGGTCCAAACATGTGAAAACAGGTGGAGCACATGTACGTCCATGTGTTCCACCTGTTTTCACATGTTTGGACCTATTTTTCAGTTGAAAAGATTGTGACAGGATGAATTAATTCAACTGAAACTTGTGAGCAGAATGTTGTAAACCCTCAGTTACCCAGCAGCCTCCTCCTCAGCTCCTCTTTACCCCTCTGGTTTGATGTGGAGGACAGCTGGTCTCTTCTATCACTGTGTTCACTGTGGGTGGGGTCAGAGGTCACGTCTCCTGTGGGTCCCTCGCCTTTTAGAGCCCCTCCCTCCCTGCGCCGTGTCACCATGATTGGTTACTAAAAAGGTCACGACCTCAGCTTTTTGAAACCTGTGACCCCTCTGATGGTCTGGCTGGTTAATCACATGAAGGGGTTTTAAATTAAATTCAAACAGATTTAATCAGAGACACAGATGCTGTGTGTGATGTTTACCTGTGTGTTCTGTCAGAACCAGGATCCTGCAGGTTCCTGTCTGAGTGCAGTCTCTCACAGTGACCCTGTTATTGCTGCACCCTGATGCTCCACACCCTGCAGGAACTGGTTTTTCCATCAGTCAGTGGATGAATCGTGAACCTCCAGGGAGACAGACAGAGAGGCTGCTGGGTATTCATGAGAACCAGCAGAACCTGAGAGAGGATTAGTTCATCTGCAACACTCCATCTCATGGAGATTTGGGCAGTTGGATGAAAATATCTGCAAAGATATTGCCCAACCTGAAACTTTTTAACCCGAAGGCTCTCCACCTGTCCTGCAAAACCAGAACAAGTCCTCTCCTGACATTATTCTGCAGAGGCACCATGACTGTGTCCTGGGTGTAGCCCCGCCCACTGGTTAGGTTGATTGGTTTAAAGACGTTTCACCACAGCGCTTGGTAGTTGTCTCTGTGTGGTTGGACTCTGTTTTCATCCTCTGTTTGGAGACATGTTGATCAGGTTTGTCTGGTCTCTCCTGTCCTCCAGCGATCAATAACAATATGCTCATTAATACAGCAGTGATGTATTTACTTACCTGCTCGTGCAGCTTTACATCACTCACATTATATTAGTTATATAATGTTAATAACACCTAAACCTCTGCTCTGTCTGAAGGCACCACAGAAGCAGAACTCTAAATCCACTGTTTGACCTCTGACCTTTGATCTCTGTGTAATTGGCTGTTTGTATTGTCAGTGATCCTCTATGTCTGTTGCGTCTGTTCAGTAAGAGCTGGATCTAAATGAAACGCTGTGCAGTTTAATCACAGTGAAATAAAATGGTGTGTTTTCTGACTGGAGGATAATGAAGTTATTATTCAGCAGGGCCTCAGAGTGGCTGGGTGGCCTCTTTCACTCTCTCATGGGAACCTCACTCAACCTGCTTTGATGTTTCCCCTCCTCACCCCTCCTCACCCCTCCTCACCCCTCTTCACCCCCTCAGAACGGAGGCAAAGCTGCAGTCTTAACTCTCTAATCCTCACAGTTCTATACTCTGTGGTTCCTACAGTTCGATTAATATGTTGTGTGTAGTTGATCCTTATTTCCATTATTTATGTTTTTCATCATAGAGCTGCTTTTCACACACACACACACACACACACACACACATGCACGCACGCACGCATGCACGCACGCACACACACACACACACACACACACACACACACACACACACACACACACACACACACACCGCCCTGTTTACAGAGACAAGATGATAAAGCATCATTAAATTATAACATGTAATTAGTTTTCAGGTTGATTTTGGTGAGAAGATGGTTTCACTGTTCCCGTCATGACCTTCAGGGTTCAGCCAGTTCAGCGGTGGTTCAGCTGTAGTTCAGCGGTAGTTCAGCTGTAGTTCAGCTGTAGTTCAGCTGTAGTTCAGCTGTGGTTCAGCTGTAGTTTAGCGGTGGTTCAGCTGTAGTTCAGCTGTAGTTCAGCTGTAGTTCAGCGTTTTTTTTCCAGTGTTTATGTCCAGCTCATGCGGAATGCAGAACTAATAAATATATAAAATATTAGTGTTTTATATTCTGATTCTGTTAGTCCGAGTGGCACAATGAATCAATTTTTTATTTAAATCACAATATGGTTCTCTGTAATTTTGAAATCTCAGGAGGTTCAATATTTGTTAAAGGTGAAATGTGTTGAGACAGAGACGTCTTGTGCTACACATCAAATTCTACGGATTGAAAAAAAAAATCTTTCACAAAAGATTTGTGTCTTTTTTTTTTCTTTTCTGAAGCTTGTGTATCATAAATAGTTAAATACATTTCTTTGTATGTGTTTTGTGGGAAAATGAATGATATAAATATCCACACGGACACATGAACACAGCTGGTGTGTTGTGGATAAACTGCTGCTCTGACCTCCACATGTTGTCAGTGATTCAGGGCTGCGTTCAGCTCTGACTGTTGTTGAGCGCTGTGCTCGGACAGTTTACAGGTGTTCTGTGATGCTCAACTTCTCTTTTGTTAGATTCATAATAAATCTCACCTTCAGAACCCTCTTTTATTCCATTGATTCTTATATTTTCTCTGTGGGGCTTCCAGATCTTCACATTTCTTATTTAATTCTCTTTGCGTTAACTAGGGCTGGGTATTGTTAAGAACCTCACGATTCGATTCGATTTCGATTCTTTAGGTTTCGATTCGATTCGATTTCGATTCGATTCGATATTGATTTAAATTCTTCAATATCGATTCAGTAAGAAGTAGAAATACACAAATAATTAAGAGTACCTGTTGGCAATTTTTAAATATTTATTTTCATGCCCATAACACATGTGGTACGTTACTTCACATCTTTGGGCAATAAAACATCTGAAAATAAAACATTAGCATCACCATAATAGCTCACTTGTGCATATAAACCTCTGTCTTCACCTCTGTGTACAGCTTCGGCATGGCGACCTCTGTCATGTGTTTTCGTGTTGGTATAGCACAGGGGTGTCAAACTCAATCACAGAAAGGGCCAAAATTTAAAACACAGTCTAAGTCGCGGGCCAAACAGGATTAACATTTATTAAACTGTCTAAAACTGACTATGTTTTATTCAGAAATATGAATTTGAACAGCCAGACTGCAACAACTTTTTCCTCAATAAAATAAATAAGATTTAAAATATTGTTTTTCTTCAACAATAACAAAAGAAAACGAGAATATTTCAGCTCAGACTATTTCAGCTCACATATCCAGGTGGGGGTTACATTTGAAAATGCTTGCTTTTTGTCTGCACACAAGATATCGCACACTTTAATCATAATATTACAAACCCATCAGCCCATCAGGTACAGATGAGCATATTGACCTGCTCAATTTAACATTGAGGCCAAAACACACTGAGAACTTCAATAGAAAAGTCAACTGTAGCTTCTCTGGTTCACTGCAGGCTTCAGATTTAAAATGTAACACCACAGAACCAGCTGTGTTTTATGAAAAGGTTAAACTGCAAACTGACACACACTGAGGAGATGAAGAGGAGAGACAGTCTGGACTCTTCATCATCACTTACAATAATGCAGCAATTAAGTATTTAAAAGTACACAAATCAGACTTGGAGTAAAAAAAAAATCGCCCACCACAGAAGTGTCCATTAATATTATGATTCATGATCATAAAAAGTTTTTTATATCAAGTCGACACATCTGTCCATATTCTCTCTCTCTCTCTCTCTCTCTCTCTCTCTCTCTCTCTCTCTCTCTTTATTTTTACCTGGTTTCAGGTGAAGCTGCAGCTCATCTCCCTCCTCATATACTTGTGTTTCTTTGCACTGAGTCAGTTGTCTAAACAGACAAACTGTTTACATTGTCGTTTGACAGAAGCTCGCGTCTTCGCGATTGCGAGCTGATTTATTTCTCGAGTTGCGCGGCAGCTGACGCAGTGCATTGTGGGACTTGTAGTATGAGTGGTGGGAGTGCTATTTACCAACGGGCCATTCATACTAGACATGTGAAATTATCTCGCGGGCCGTATATAATTGAATCTGGCCCGCGGGCCTTGAGTTTGACACATGTGGTATAGCGTATCGTGGTTCAAGTGTGTGTACCATCTTCTTAAAACCTTCATTTTCCACGACACTGTACGGTCGAAGGTCCTTGCAAATGATGACGGCCACGGACTCTGTTATCTTCTGTGCGCGGACAGAGCTTGGCGGTAGTTTGCAGACATATTGTTGTTGTTTGGTCGCGTGCAGCCTCCGTCCTTAAAACGCGAATCACACGAAGATGTTGCGCACAGCGCCCCCAATGGCCAGGAGGTGAATCGATTCAGAGGGTTTGCTTAATCGATATTGAATTAGGGGGCGGATAATTTCGATGCATCGATTTTTCGATATTTTTACCCACCCCTAGCGTTAACGTATCAAAACCTTCGTCAGGTGTGTGTCTTTGTCCTCTGTTTCAGTGATTCAGGTCTCTGCTTCGTCAGGCCTCTCTTCCATCTTGCTCACGTCAGTTCTCCCTTGGTTCTTCAACTGTGTTGCTGTCTGGGTTCAGAACTTTTGAATTTGTATTTCAGAGTCTTAGAGTTCTTGGAGGATCTTGTCATGTTTGACGTCTTTGTGGTCACTTTCCATCATTTGTTTGGACAGTTTGCCTCTTCAGGAGATGGAGTCCATGTGAAGTTTTTATTGTAATTTCAAGCATTCACTTTTATATTTTAATATTGGTTAAAGAATCACTTAACTTTTTACAGTTGGTGAGCAGAACTCGTTAAAATCTTCAATCAGTTCTTGTTTATCAGCCGGTTCTCCACACAGCCGTGTTCACCTGTTCAACACCGTCATGTGATTCATTTTACACCGTGTTTGGCTTGTTTGTGTTCAGTCCCATCTCAGCCAGCAGGACTCAGTGGTTTGGATTAAACCAACAGATCTGGAGTCAGTAAGTGTTCAGATTAATTTAAAACAGGTGGTACAATCAAACACAGAGAACACAGAACGTCTGAGGCCCAAACAGAAGCTGCTGATTTATCTGCTGCACACTGTGTGTCTGATATGTCTTCTTGTTGTGTGAGGATGAAGTTGTGTGTGTGCAGTTTGAACTCATGATCTGTGTTGTGTGTCGTCCATCGAGCCTCTCGGTGGTACAGACCCCCCCCCCGGTGTCATCTGATATCCTGCTGCTAATATTGGCTGCAGCTCTACATTTGGCTGCCAGTTGTTGTGAGTGAATCCTGCTCAGCTGAGTCATATCCAGAATATTCAGCTCCACTCACACACTGAAGGAGAGCCAACGCCGACCCAACACGGTGACATGAAAGGAAACTGCTGCCGGCTGATCTCCATCAAAACAGAACAAATTCAACACGTCTGCATCATTTACATACAAATACTTTCAGTGTGCGTGTACAAACAGATTCAGTGTGTCGGACCAAAGCTGCAAAGAAGGAAGTGAAGTTAAATGTAAAATATAAACAGGAAGTGCAGAGCTTGTCTCTCTGCAGCAGGACAGCTGTAGTATGAGAGGATGCTGTCAGGGCTGCAGTTGACTTTCTTTATCGATGTCAGACAGTAAAGCTGTGGTGTGGACGGTCCATGAAACGTCCTCTGACACGTGGATATAAGGCCTCGTACTCTGTCTCTGTTGATGAAGACTGGAGTCTGTCCCCCACCGTCTTCCTTGCAGGCAGAGACGAGCTCTTTGGTCTCGCTGGTCGTCTGTTTTCAGCCAACCTGAGAGCTGAACAATAAGGATGAAGCGTCCTGCTCAGGGAGAGTAGAATATCACACCAGGGGAGTAAATCTGGCAACTCACTGGCTCGACTGGGCAAGTAGAAAAACTATTAAACTATTTCAATAATCGATCAGTAATCAAATTTTTAACTTTAAAATTATTTTTTTTTTTAGAAAATTACTTACATGATTTAAATCATTTTAATGCAAAATGGCAGAGATTTTCCCACTTGTGTTTGTTAATTATCATATAAATCTGAATATCTTTGTTTTTTTGACCCCTTATTCTCAAAGACAAGAAATTCTGTCAATTTAAGATTTCTATCTGTGTTAAATCATTTAAAATTTATAGATTGTTTTACTGATCAGAGTAAAGCCTGTCAGTTCTGCCTTTATGAAGCTGACTAAAATGTCCTACATTCTGAGAAATAAGGGTTCCTGGTGGGTTCTTCCTGAAGGGATGAGGTTCTACCCAGAACCATTTGCCTCTGAAGAACCCTTTTTTGAAGAGGGGTTTGTTGAGGGTTATTTGTAAGACTCTGGTCTGCATTAAAGTGATAGTTCACCCAAAAATGAAATTTCAGTCAGTATGTCCTCCCCCCTGTGCTGATGTGAGTTCATAAAACACTCCTGGAGCTTCAGCAGAAAACAGAACTGCAGCCAAATCCACTACAACTGAAGTGAATGGTGACCAGTTTTAAAATGTAAACAAAGAACACACAAAACCCACAAAATGTCTCCATGCTGCTCGTGTGCTGTGATCCAAGTGTCTGTAAGCTGTGACATTAAAATTTGACCCAAAAAGACGTCATTTCCACCATGATTTTAGTCTAAATGTCAGCTGTAGCCTTTCAGACCTGATCCTTGTGCACACGCCTGAAGCGGGTCACAGGCTCTCGACCAAGCGGTGCGACACGAGATATACAAGGTCTCACGATACCTTCACACCTGTGTTACCTCGAAGCGACTGACACAACAGAGAGAGATCTGCTCAGAAACAGTGACTTGTTAGTCGCACAGTTGACTTCACAAACTTTCAACAAAGAAGAAAATGTCTGAGGACTTCGACATAGAAGAGGAACATCATTTCTTTCTCAGCCATATTTGTTTGAGCCTGTATATACTGACGAGGAACTCAGAGGCAGCTGCAGCTCAAACAGACCCACATGCAGCTGCGGACTACAGCGCGAGAGCAACGGAAACCTGGTGGTGTAGATGTACAAAATCCTCTCCAGACCGAGAAAGGTCCAACTTGTGTTCCTGCTTCAGGCGTGTGCATGAGGATCAGGTCTGAGAGGCTACAGCTGACATTAGACTAAAATCATGGTGGAAATGACGTCTTTTTGGGTCAAATTTTAATGTCACAGCTTACAGACACCTGGATCACAGCACACGAGCAGCATGGAGACATTGTGGGGTTTTTTGTGTTTCTTTTTTTACATTTTAAAACTGGTCACCATTCATTTCTATTGTAGTGGATTTGGCTGCAGTTTTGTTTTATGAACTGGAGATCTTCATCCGTCCTCACATCAGCACAGGGGGAGGAGACATTGAGTGAAATTTCATTTTTGGGTGAACTATCACTTTAAGAACCATTTTTATCCAAAGAACCCTTTTCGAAGAAAGAGTTCTTTAAGGATTGCTGAAACTCTTTCATCAAGGGTTCTTGGAACCAAAATAAAAATGTTTTTTTTTCTGAGAACATCCCTGGGTTGGGTCTAGATAAAACCCTTGGAATATAAAAAGGTTTTTCACTTTTATGTAGATAGAACAGTTGAAATATAAAAAGGTTCTTGGTAGAACCCTGTATGTGTGTTCTAGATAAAACCCTTAAAATATAAAAGGGATATAAAGGTCTGTGCTCCTATTTTTCAACTGACCAGACTGTGACAGGATTAATTCTTTACCATTGTCTTTACATTATGTGGACCAAACAACAAATTGATTAATTGAGAAAATAATCAACTGATTGATCAACTATGAAAATAATTATTTGCAGCTCCAGCCGGTTTACTGCGGGTTCAGGACTTTGTGTTCGGTCTCTGATCCCTGCAACGTTTGATTGCTGCTAAAACCACAAAGTATCCTTATAACTTTTCTGTTTCTGCACCTGATCAACATACAGAACCAGAACCAGACTTTCTGAATGAACTATACTCTGATATTTTCAGATGGACAGAGCTGAGCTCATCTGGTTCCTGGTTGATCAAATATTCACGTCTGCTAAAGTGTTAAACTCTCAAGCAGCCTGCAGTTACCTCAGTCAGCAGGCTGCTCACACTGACTGTCACCTTCACTGCCTGACATCACAAACACAACATCAGCAGCTGCAGCTTATTAATGTTAGAAGTTACCCAAAGGCCAAATTAAACTCGACTGTCGTCTTTTTCCTGTCTGTGTGTGTTCAGACCAACAGACGTCTGAGCCTCATTCAACAGTTGAAATTAGTTAATTGGAGCAAGTAGCATGAAAAATAGTTGTGCAAAAATAAGTATGAAATAGAGCTGCACGGTTAATCACCATCTGCAGTTTTTTGCAGTAAAAATAAAACTTGTGATTCAACAATGATCGTTCCCACTAATCACATCTCATATTGCAGAAGAAGGAGTTGTAGCATTAAAGTTTTATAAAGTGATCACACATCGACTCAAACATGAAGATGAATCTGACAAACAGCTTTTATGATAAACATATGTTTATAACAGCTGTATGAAGCTTCAGGTCTGTGGTGACAGACTCCAGCGTCAGTATGTCATGGTGTTTATTACAGTTACAGTTTACACAAACCAGGACACTGTGACTGTGAGTACGAAGCCGTCTGTGAGCTGCTGTCAGTCCGTGTGGTTTAATCATGTTAATTAAAGAGGAGGAGTGAAGCTGGACGTGTTGTCGTGCCAACAGAAACACAGAGGGAAGATAAACCAGGAACACACAAACAGAACCACTGAACTTAGCATTTAAATGTGTGTCATCACACACACACACACACACACACACACACACTGTCAGAGGAGCCAGACGACGTGTGCCGGCTGATATTTTTACCTGACCAGTCGTCACACCAGTGGATCCAGTTACAGCCCGGTTCCTGTCGTCATGGCGGCAGACGGGGCCTCCCAGCCGCTCCTCCAGGGCTGGATGGCCGGGCGCGCCCTCGGCACAGTTAGGCTGAAATGTGTTTGATTCAAAGAACAGCTGCTGATAGGAGGAAAGAGAACAGCTGACTGACATCCAGAGTGTGCAGAACAGAAACATGTCACCGTCCAACTGACCATTATTTTCATAATCAGTTATTTTCTAAATTCATTGATCCAAGAATTGTTTTGTCTATAAAATGTCAGAAAATTGTAAAAAAAAATCAGCGTCTCCAATGTGCAAAATGACATCCAAAGAAACAAACAACAAAAACCAAACAAACATGTGGCTTCGTGACTCTCAGTTCTCTGTGTGTCTGGAATGTGATGCAGAGGTGTGGTTGTGAAAACAGCAGCTGGATGCCCTGTAAACACACACACACACACACACACACACACACACACACACACACGTGTCCTCTCATGTGTTCAACCTTGTTGACTTTTGTTTTTGTGTTTACTGTTTATTATTTCTTATTTAACTCTATATTAACACTCAACTACAGAAAACCCAGAGCTTTCAACTGACAAGAATTACAGGAGCAGTTCATTGATTTGCATGATTTCCTGATGTTTTGTGGACCAAACAACTAATCGATTAATCGAGAGCTTAATCATCAATAAAAATAATTGTCATTTGCAGCCCTAATCTTGGTGCACGTTATTTCAAACATACAAACAGTTTGAGAATGAGAAATGAATACATTTAGGCTGAATTAACAGGACATCTCAGTTTTTATTTCCTCTCAGCAGGAAAATGATGAAAGACATTTTAGCCAACTAAACAATAATAATAATAATAATAATAATGATGATAGTACCACTAAACTTGTTCGGTAGTCTTTTATTAATGTGGCGACCCAAATAAAATCTCCTATGACCCTCCTGTGGGAATGAATGAATCATTTTTCTGAAAGCTCGCTGAAACTATCTTTAGATTATAAATCCTGTTGCTTTAGTTTAAACCAGAATCCTCACCTGTGATCTAGAAGCTCAGGCAGCCCTGTTGGAGTTTGGATATTGATTGTTGGAAGTTAGAAAATTTCAACATTTGCCAAATAAACTAAACTGACCGTTTTCCACCTTTGTCTTTCTTTGTCCTTTTCTCAGGACTCTGAATCTTTGGACCGCTGCATCCAGACTGCTCTGTCGGCTCTCTACCCGCCCTTCCAAGCCACATCCCCAACTGTCCTCTGTCAAGTCCTCAACGTGGTGGAGAGCTGCTACAGAGGAGACGGTCTGCGCTACCTGATCCACTTCCTGTTACCTGCAAAGCAGTTCTTAGCGAACCTCCAGCAAGATGCCTGTGTGAGTGTGTCTGGTGTGATTCAGGAGATTATCAGTGGACATGAGTCAGACCTTCACTCTCTGTTTTTCTCTCTCTGCTCGTTTGTTCTCACCTGTTGAACGCCACGTTCTGATTGGCTGATGTGTTGTGTTTGTTTAAGGTGACTCTGTAGGATTGTTACTCACCTGACTGCTGCTGCAGGGCGTGGCCCCGCCCACACACACACATCACACAGAGGCCATGTTGTTGAGCACACAGTCAGGATGAGACGTGTGTGTCTGTTGAACTCGTCAGTGCTGATTGTCAGATTAATCACTAGCTGACCTGTTTTCACATGTTTGGATTTATTTTTGAACTGACAAGATTGTGACAGGATTGCATGCATTTATTTAGATAATCAACTTCTATTTATGTGCACCTCCTCCTCCTCCCCCTCTCCTCCTTCCTTCCTGCTCTCCCTCTCCTCCTCCTCAGGTGCCGTACTGTGGTCTTTTGTTCCGTCATGAAGGTTGGCCTCTGTGCGTCCATGAAAAGGTAGTCGTTCAGCTCTGTCCTCTGGACCAGCGCCTCCTCTGTCCAGGAGACTTCTACCTGCTGGTCGCTCCTCCTCCTGCTGCTGCTGCTTCTCCTTCTCGAGCACACGACGCCTCCTGCAGGAGCAGCGTCTCCTCCCGCCCCCGCCTGCTCCTGTGCAGCGTGTCCGCCGGCAGGCGTCATGTGGAGCAGCAGGAGGTGTCGCAGATAGCCTTGCGCTCCCTCTTCAGCATGGCCTGGCTCGACTCCGTCAACAGGGAGAGGGAGCAGCGAGGAGCGTCCCGGCTGGAGCGCTGCGTCCTCTCCGCCCACGGGGATGTCTTCAGGGTCCCCTGGGAGGACCTTGTCTACCCACAATTCATCAGCCGGCCCTGCACCTCCCTGAAGGAGGACAAGGACGGAGATCGATTAATTAACACGTTGCCCAATCACTGTAGAGAGTCACACATGTCAGGACAGGATATGAAGCTCCTCCCATCTCCTACAAAAACTGACCAGTCAGCAGCGAGCAGCGAGGGCGAGGACTCAGAGGGAGAATATGTGGAGCTGACGGAGCTCCCGCTGCCTCGCTTCTCCCCTCAGAAAGGCTCCTTAACTCAGTCCATCAGTCAGCAGCTCCGAGCCCGCACTGGCACAAACACATGCCTTAATGCCAACACACAAACACCTGCACACACACCCACTCCAACACACACTCCTGACACCACTGACACACACTCCTCTGGTACCACACACTCCTTTTGGCCCTGTGTGGAGGTCAGTTCTCACACCGGGTTCTGCTCCAGGCTCACCGAGGAGAACCTCAATCAGGACTCCTGTGCACCCGTCATCCTCACCCCCATCTCCCCCACCTCCCCCACCTCCTCCACTTCCTCCTCCTCCTCCTCCTCCTCCTCCTCCTCCTCCTCTGCTCCTCCTGGACTTGAGGGAACCTCCAGCGGTCAGAGGGAGTGCTTGACATCAGAGGAGAAAACAGAAGGTACTCATTCAAGTAGGAGTCTGAACACTGAGCAGAGAGAGGAGGAGGAAGAGGAGCAAGGAAAAGAGGGAGAGACGGATGAAGCAAGGGAAAAAGAGAAGAATGAGATGTTAGTGTCAGTTGATGAAGGTGAAGAGAAGGAAGAACAGCTGGAGGACACAGAGTGTAGAAAGGATGAAGATTTACTGCTGCAGACACACACTGAGGAGGAGGAGGAGGAGGATGAAAGTGAAGAGACAGAGGGAGAGTTGGATGAGGAGTTAGAGGAGGATGGAGCAGAGGAAGTGGAGGTAGAAGAGGAGGTTCAGGTTATAATTGTGCAGCAGAATCAAGAAAGAAGGCAGGAGGAGCAAGTGATGACAGAAGACAAGAGAGGAAGGGGAGGAGAGGAAGGTGAGAAAGAGAGAGGAGGTGAACAAGGTGAGGAAGCTGACTCATTCACAAACACACACTCTGAGGGCTCTTATTCTGAAAACCCATTGCTAACACACTCTGAGGGCTCTTATTTTGAAACCAACACACCACAAACACACAGTAAGGAGTTTTTTTCTGAAATGAACAGCCAACACAAACACTTAAAATACTCTTATTCTGAAAACACACCACAAACACTCTCTTATTTTGAAAATACATCAGGAGCACACACTGAGGGCTCTTATTGTGAAAATAACACACACACTGATGAGTGTGAGGAGTTGAGCAGAGCAGCGATGGATCCAGACTCACGTTGGGCTGAACCTGAGAAGTCTGAGGATAGACAGGAAGAAGAGAAGGAGGAAGAGGAAGAGGAAGAGGAGGGGCGCAGCTGTGAGGAGGTTGGTGGAGGAAGAACTGCAGAGCTTCAGAATGAAGGTACAGAAACCTGTTTCTCCTCCTCATCTCTTTTCTTCCTCCTGCTTTTCATTCATCAGACCATCGACTCTCTCTGTCCTCATTTATCACCTCCTCCTCCTCCTTCTCCTCCTCTGATTGGCTGACTCAGTCCTCATCTTCCTCCTCTTCCCTATTTTACCTTCCTCCTCATCCTCCTCTTCAGTAAAACACACACTTCTGTTCTCACTCTAACACACTACTGACAGGAATTTCTCAGCACACCTGCCTCATGTACCTGTAGTCACCTGATCAGCTCTCAGCCAATCATATTAATGATGATCAGGGTTTCAACTCTGTTATTTCAGAATAAGAGCGCAGTGTTACTCAAGATAACTTCATCTGAGATTCAGACTATTTTTACTGAACCAGATCAGCTGAGTGAGACCAGACTGATGAAGTTTGAACTGTGAGCAACAGCTGGTCTCTGTTGTTGTTGTCATGGTGATGTCAGTTATGGAAAAACATTTTAGTCAACAAATGAATAAAAATGGCTGTGAAATTTATTCATTTATTTATTCTTTTCATAGATTATTTATCTAGTTTTTTATTTATACATTTCTTTATTTATTTATTTTTTAGCCTTTTTATTTTTTTTATTTCATAAGCTTATTTATTTATTTATTTAGTTATTATGTATTTTTGTATTTTTTATATATGTGTTTATTTATTTAAAATGGACTAAAATGTCTTTCTGTAGTCCGTCAGATTTGGTTGAGTGTCTCTGGGCAGCTGTTTTTAAAATACACTGAAATGAAGTGATGAGTTCTGACTTCAGTATCTGAGTGTCTGTGAGTCCTGCAGCTGACAGACTCTGTTCACCCGAGGGAGCTGAAAGGGTTAAATATGTTTCTGTTCTTCTGTGAAGCTCCTCCAGAGAACGTACCGATACGTTGAGGGTTTGTCTGCATGTGTCAGTCAGTGAGCGTGTGAGTAAAGTGTGAACAGAGATTTTCACTCATGAGATAAATTTAGAAGAAAAACCAACAATAATGAAGATGACTGAGAGAAATGAACGTCTCCTCCCTCCGGCTGTTTGAAACTCTACTTTACTTTAGTGACCACAGAAAATAAAATATCACTTTAATAATGGTTTAAGACAGACGGACATTGACACTGAGGACATTTGTTTCTGTTTGAGGGTCAGAAGCTGGTTTGAGGTGTAGTTTCAGGGACACACAGACTCCTCACAGGTCCAGTATAAAAACACAGACGTGTGTCTTCTGTCCGCAGTCGTCAGCAGTGAGTCCAGTGTCCAGTCAAATGACGGGCTGTCCACTGGTCCCAGTCCAACAGAACCAGAACCACCAGCAGCCCGTCCTCAGATGGACCAGTCAGCTGCTCCCACAGTCCCGCTGAGGCTCACCCAGTCCTCCCAGTCCCACCAGTCCAGCTTCTACAGGATGCTGCTGAGCTCTGGAGCTCTGTGTCTGCCAGGTGAGACTCCACTTACACCAGGACACAGAGTGGATGCTGGACTCAGTACTGGACAAGGACCAGAGTTCACTCACAGTTTCTTTGTTAAAACTAGTGATGGGAATTCTGGCTCTTTTTAGAGAGCCGGTTCTTTTTAGAGAGCCGGTTCTTTTTAGAGAGCCGGTTCTTTTTAGAGAGCCGGTTCTTTCTAGAGAACCGGTTCTTTTTAGAGAACCGGTTCTTTTTAGAGAGACGGTTCTTTTTAGAGAGCCGGTTCTTTCTAGAGAGCCGGTTCTTTTTAGAGAGCCGGTTCTTTTTAGAGAGACGGTTCTTTTTAGAGAGCCGGTTCTTTCTAGAGAGCCGGTTCTTTTTAGAGAGCCGGTTCTTTCTAGAGAGCCGGTTCTTTTTAGAGAGACGGTTCTTTCTAGAGAGCCGGTTCTTTCTAGAGAGCCGTCTCTTTCGGCTCCCAAGTGGCTCCTCATTTTTTTTTGTTGCTTAAATTAATTTGTTACCAAAAATAATGTAAAAATGTGTGTAAAATGAATTGCTAATGTAAAAAACATCCATTATGTCAAATGTTTATTATTTATATGGCTTTATTTATGTACTCAACATACTCAACATGGAGCAGAGTGTTTAATTTTAACAACAAACACCACATATTGTATAAAATACTAATTTTCTGTGTAATTGTAGTATTTAACACTGGATATATTTGTCTTCTGTTGTACAGTGAAGTTTTAATCTGTCAACAAGCAAATATTTAGTGTCTGATAATAATAAAGGTTATATATATATATGACTTATCAGAATAACAGTAACAAAGTGCTTTACAAGGCAGATAAAAGAACAGATGTTACATGTGACAGAAGTGGGTTCTCTTCTATTTTAACTTCAATCAGCGATAAAGAACGCGCTTCATTTCTTCAGCTATAAACGTGGTCTGGAGACTACAGGTAACCTACAGGTGATCTAACAGGATGTTAGTGTCTCTTCGTCTATTCTCTCTTAAGTCTGTTGAAAACTGTCCGACTTGACTGCAGATTTTCGTCTCCACTTCCTGCTGCGGCCTCCTGATCTCGTCTGTTTTCCAGGCGAGGGGCACTTCATCTTGAATGAACCTATTTTCTCACCTTTCCAGCGTGTTGTCTCTGTCTGTAGCGCAGGTTCTCTCTCGTCTCCCTCCCTCCTGTGTGCTCACTGTGCTGTGTGTCTCTAACCCCTCCCCTCCCCCTTGTACTCAGTGTGGACACACGCCACCACACATCTTGACCAATCACATGCGGCTGAAACAGAAAAAAAGAGGCAAAAAAACAAAAAAAAAAACAAATCGGCTCGCAATCAAGAGCCAGTTCCCATCGTTCACGTCAAAGAGCCGGCTCTAAGATCCGGATCGTTCGCGACCGACACATCACTAGTTAACATTAACACATTAAAAATTGTTATTATTATCATTATTATCACCAGATTGATCAGTGGTTGAAAAAAGGGTCCAAACGTGAAAACAGGTGACATGAATGGACATACGTCCACCTCCACATGTTTTCACGTTTGGACCTCTTTTTCAGTTGACAAGATTGTGACAGGAAAGATTTTTCAACATTTTTTGAATTTTGAAAACAGGAAAATAGGATGAATGAAACTGTTTTTACTTTTGTTTCCCCACAGTGTGTCAGATCTGATCTGGTGACCACTTCATGTATTTTTAACATATTTATCAGCAGTGGTTGTGATTTCCCTGATGTCAGTGAATGCACCGTGTGTGTCTCCGTAGGAACCAAGGACAAGAGCGGTCGCGCTCTGCTGACCGTCTGCACACTGAACTCTGTGTGGTCGAACCCCGACTGTGACAGCGCAGAGCTGCTCCGCCTCCTGCTCTACTACACCTCCACCCTCAGGTACGAACACCTGAACGCCTCCTTCACTGCTCTCACTCAGCTCGCTGTACACTGTTCTCCTCCTTTGACATCCTCTGACATCACTTCCTGTCTGGAACAGGAAGGAGGTGCGAGCACTGGGGCTGACGGTGCTGGTGGACGCCCGCAGAGCTGCTCCTGTCTCTGCCCTGTTCTCCGCCCTGCGCTCCCTGCAGGTGAGTCAGTCAGGAACATGAATTATTTTTATTTTAAGCATGTGTTTACATCCTTGCACTCCATGATTGGACCTGTTTTTCAAATCTTTCTTGTAACAGTTATTTTTATTATCGATCAATCCGTTCATCCTTTTTGTTTGGTCCATAAATTGATGATGGTGACTGAGACACTTAAGTCATCTGATCCATAGTTAATTTAAGTGTGTTGATTAATGCAGCTTTGATAAAAGATGTGTATTTTTTAAAAAACTGATAATAACTGCTGAACATGATACCTTCACAGCTCCACCAAACTACATTCATAAATTTAGGGGTTTAGTTAAATGTGACCCTCTGTAACAGCTGTCTGTCAGTGATGTTCTGACCGGTCAGTGGTGTTCTGACCGGTCAGTGGTGTTCTGGCTGGTCAGTGATCAGCAGGGGGCGACAGTCACACTGGTCATGAGCTGAAAACTTTTCAAAGATCCCAGAGAAAATCCTGGTGAACAGAGTCTGACCACATTCAGACAGAACTGATTTTACAGTTTAAACTCTGACAAGAGACAGACACACAGACACACAGACAGACAGACAGACAGACAGACAGACACACAGACACACAGACACACAGACACACAGACACACAGACAGACAGACAGACAGACACACAGACAGACACACAGACAGACAGACACACAGAGGTCAAATTACTTCACTTTGAATCCGTCCAGCTTCATGAACTCTGGAGTGATGAGCTTCTTATTGTTTCCATTTATTATCAGAATTCTAAAGGATTTGATCTTTTGATTGATTTGAATATTTATAAAAGTAGATTATTAATGACAGTTTGATGAAAATTACTCCTCGTCTGACTGACTTCAGCAGTCTGACCTTTGACCCTGTAGACAGTTTACCTATCTGTCTGACTGTCTCTCACTAATGTGTGTGTGTGTGTGTGTGTGTGTGCAGGAGAGCACACCAGGCTCCGTCCACTCTGTGCTCCTGCTGGTCAACAAGGACTCGTCTCTGCATCTGAACAAACCTGCAGCCACACAGGTAACACCTGATGACACACCTGATGACCTATACAGAAATCTACCTGAGGACTTTAACTTTCTATAATCCACAATCCAGACTGTAGAAATAAGCTGACTGAAGAACAAAGACTCTCTAACTGTGTGTGTGTGTGTGTGTGTGTGTGTGTGTGTGTGTGTGTGTGTGTGTGTGTGTGTGTGTGTGTGTGTGTGTGTGTGCAGGTGGAGGTGTTGAGCTCTTTGAAGTCTCTGCAGAAGCAGGTGGATCTCCAGCAGCTTCCTGCAGAGTTTGGAGGATCTCTGAGCTTCAGTCAGAGCAGCTGGCTCTGCTTCAGATCGGTCAGTACACACACACACACACACACACACACACACACACACACACGATCTGAGGTGGAAGAGGTACCTGGTCAGTTTGCTAGGTAGCTTCACCTTAAGCAGCTCTTCTGTTTACATTTAAAGATAAGAAAGAAGTTTTCATCTTTGTATCTCTAACCTGCACAAAACAGTTTGTTTTATGACTAAAATAAACCAAAAAAATAATACTATAATTATAATTACCATTATTCTTTACATTAAGCGATCAGATTACTGTGTTTTCACAGAGAATTGTCTCTCTGTCACCACCTTAAATAAATAAATAAATAAATAAATAAACATGTCCACAGGACTGATGATGGAGTTGTTTTTGTTTTGTTTTAGAGAGTAGAGCAGCTGACTAACCAGTGTGAGAACATCATCAAACTGCTGCAGAAAACCATCAACATCCTGCAGACCACTCCTCTACCTGCTGCAGCCCAGGTAACACACACACACACACACACACACACACACACACACACACATACATACACACACACACACACACAAACACATACACACACACACACACACACACACACACACACACACACACAGGCAGAAAGTAGTTTGTAATGAGTCGATGACCACATGAAGCAGAACTAAAACACAGCAGTGTGTCTGTTTTCTTCCTGTTCAGACCAAATGAACCTCCAGGTAGTTTCAAGAACAAACACAATCTACAGTATGAAGATCACCCAAAAATTATATTAATATTCTTCATATTCATCAACTCCAACATTCATATTTTCTTCATTCATCCTGTATTTAAACAGAACAGTCAGTGTCTCTTCTGTCAGGGAGTCGAGATGGACAGCAAGAAATCAAATACAAACAGACAAAGATACATCACAAAAAACTTGATAAAAATATACCAAAACACAAACAACAGTATTTCCGTGTTTATCTCAGAGCCCTTAACAAACCGCTGTCTCTGTCTGTTTCCCAGGATGCCGAGCTGCTGCTCTCCAGGTACCAGGCTGTGATGCGGAGTATCCTTGAAGACAGTCGATTGGTGCAATTGCAGCAGGAGGGTGGAGCCTGTTTGTCGCGGCTCCGCAGAGAGGAGAGCAGCATCAGCGTGACAGAGGATTACCGTGCGGCAGTGGAGGCGGTGTCGACTCTATACGACGAGGTGGACGAGCTGCTGCACCGTCTCGTCACGCTGTCCAACTCCAGGACGCAGGAGCTCAACTTCATCCTGGAGTTCAGGAGTCTGGAGGACGGCTTCACTGAGGTCAGTCTGAGCACGCTCAGTTAGTTAGAGCCCATCAAACAGGAATCTGAACACAATTGACCAATAAACTGTTAACATCTTCATGATCTCTGTGTGTGTGTGTGTGTGTGTGTGTGTGCGCGTGCGTGCGTGTGTGTGTGTGTTCAGGTGAGCTCGTGGCTGCAGCAGGTCGGGGAGCTTCGTCTGAAGAGTTTGTCTGAACCTGAAGATTCTCTGGAGCTGCTGAACAAGAAACAACAAGACTTCAAAGATTTCCACACCGCTGCTTATGTACGACACACTCAAACATTTATATACAGTTTACACACACACACACACACACACACACACACACACACACACACACACTCTGAGATGAACCATCAGTGATGTTCACCAGTGTCCTCCTCCTCTTCCTCTCTGTAGGAGCACTGCAGACATGGCGAGGCGCTGCTGAGTCGTCTGGAGCGTTGGAGCGACATGTCATCAACTGATCTCCATGACTACGAGGTCAAAGTTCACTCGTTCTGGTCTCAGCTACAGGATTTCTCCCAGAGAGTCAAAACTACAGGACAGAACATCGAGAGAACCGTCCGACTCTACCGCTTCTTAGACCAGGTACAGTTAATGATGTCACTTCCTGAACGAGGGTCACTGTTTCCTGTTGAGTTCTGTCTGACCCTCACTGTCTTCAGTCTGTGGGTAACAGAGGAAGCTTCACTCAGACTCACAGGTACGTTAATCTAAAGTCTCTCTGACTGCAGCTTCTGGTTTTTATCTGTTTCACTTTACAAAAAGATTTTCAACTCTAGATGAACTTCGGAAGTTTCCAAAGATGCCAGATCTGAATTTCAGGGAAATGAAGTGTTATTACAGTTAATTGATATTAATTAAGACATCTTCATCACTGAGAGTCAGTGTGTCTTAATATTATAATAAATCACTGAAACTAATCAAAACTTTAGTGAAACTATCAAACCCCCTCTGGAGACCAACTGACACTGAAAATAAAAACTAATGTAAAATGTAAAACTGTAGTAACTCTGCTGGGATCAAACAGTCGAAGTTTCAGTTTGTAGAATCATGTTCTGATTCGTCACCACAGTAAATCACAACAACTCCAACAAACTAATAACTCTGACGCATCAGAACCCTGATGGTCCCGATATTCTGTCAGAAATCATCTGTAGTAAAATAATAAATGTATGAACAAACAAACCATATTAAAGACAAACCACATCTGTAATACATCAACTGTCTTCATCATCTTCATCATCACATCACGCTGAACTCCTGCAGTCGACTGTTTACTGTTAAACACTGACTACATGAGTTTATGTTCAACTTGTGTTAAAACAAAACATCCTGAAACACATGAAGGTCAGATATATATGTGTGTGTCGGTGTGTGTTTCTGTGTGTGTGTGTGCAGTGAAGTGACTGTAGTTTATTATGAAGTTTCCACTGTGATGCACTGACCGGCTGATATATTGACCTGACACACACACACACACACACACACACACACACACGCACACACACAGAGAGAGAGAGAGAGACAGAGTCACAGCATGACTCTCTGCCATCGGCTGGAAACCTTGTATCTCCACGTCATGGATTTGTCAGGACAAAAAGACAAAGAGACAAAAAGCTTCAGTTCAAACATGAAACGTGTGTGTGTGTGTGTGTGTGTGTGTGTGTTTGTTCCTGTCACTGTGTGTGTGTGTATGTAGTCCAGGTATCACTCCAGTGCCAAGTTTTCCGTCCTTCTTCCTTTCACTCCTTTCTCAAAGTCTTTGTTGCCGTGGTGACCCCCCTCCCCCTCCTCCTCCTCCTCCTCCTCCTCCTCCTCCTGGGACCGCCCATCTGCCCTTGAGCCTGTGAATGAGGCGGGGTGGGGGGGTGGTCACTGTGTGTGTGTGTGTGTGTGTGTGGTCAGTGCCGATCTCTTCAGTCAGGCTGCAGCACTCCAACAGAACACACTGAGGTACGATACACATATTTTATACACTTTTATACACACATTCTCTCCAGGTGGGTGCGTGAAGTAGCGCAGCATTAACACTGTGGAGTTGTGTAGTTGATGTGTGTCTATGTGTGTGTTTGTTGAATTTATTCAGTTGTTTGATGTTCAGTCGGCGTCAGTTTGACTCGAAAGCCGCTCGACTCCTTGTTCTGTGTGTGTGTGTGTGTGTGTGTGTGTGTGTGTTGTGTTATTTTTTTTTGCAGCAGAAAGTTAGCAGGCTCTCAGTGAGCTAACAGACATTTGCTTCTGTTCAGGTTAGAGCTGTTTGTCTGTGATACTTTGAGTTTTAACGGTTGGCAGTGAGGACAGAAGTATTCAGATACTTTTTGCAGTAAAAGTATGAATACACACTGTGAAAATACTCTGCTACAAGTCCTGCAGTCAGATCCTTCACTGGAGTAAAAGTATGATAGTATCAACAAACTATGCTTAAAGTACTTAAATTAATGTTAAAATGTGTCAAATATAAAGTCATAAAAACAGCCTGTTTTCATTTTCCAGCTGCCAGGAGGCTTTTTAAAGAGTTTATTTATCTGAAGAACATAAAGGAGTTTATTACAAACATTCAACACATCTGGACATACATGGTTTTCTCGGGACAACTGAAAAGCAACTTGTAACTAAAGCTGTCAGACAAATGTAGTCGAGTAAAAGTTCAGTATTTATCTCTGAGATTTAGAGGAGCAGATGCATGAAGCTGCATAAAAAGAAAATAGGACAAGGACCTCACAGGTGTATTTGAGTAAATGTAGTCTGTGGTAGTGAGGCTGTAGCAGAGCATGGTGGACAGGCTGAGGGATTTGATTGGTCCAGGTGGATGTGGGATGAACCTGAGCTCTTCTCAGACTGAAGGCAGGTACCAGTGTTGAATCGGTTTGGAGCAGCTGCCTGTAGCCCGCTGCAGGGTGGAGAAGTGGTGCATTGTGGGAGAACTGGGGCGGGTTGAAGACCAGTCGGGCTGCTGCATCCCAAAGGCCCTTTTCCACCAAACTATTTCTGGTTCTGGAACTGGTTCCATTCCAGATTCTTGGAACCTTGGTGATATCTAGAAAATGAGCCCAGGTTTCCATCAGTTTTGAGCAGAACTCTCACAGTCTGAACCAGAACCTGCAGAACCTCCTGGGTGATGAACAGATGTTTCCTCCTGATGTGATGGAGGGTGAATCTCCAGGAGTGTCACAGTGGAGTGAAGACAAACAGCTGGTCATCCAGTGTCAGAACCGGGTTCTATAGAGTCTGAACTGGAGACACCACAGAGTCCATCAGAGTGTTGATGGACAGCTCGTGGACAAGAGATGATTTCTCTTGAAGTAGGAGGAGCTCTGTCTTGTCCAGGTTTTGCTTCATTCTTCTGTACAAACTCTGTTAAACGCTGTTTAAAGTTGTTCCCTCCTGTAGTGGTGTTTCCTCTGAGTGAAATGTTCAAACCACAGACGTCATGTTTCTCTCTACATGTTCTCCATGTCTGCTGCATCATTTTACACTTAGTTTCCCTCCAAGTTCAGCTCAACAGATCTGGAATATTTGGACACGTTCAGATCTCCAGTAGAATTTAAATGAAAGTTTTTAGTGAGTTTGAAGACGCTCTTGTCCGAGATAATTTTGATAATATTGATTAAAGTGTTTGAATGAGACTCAGCTGTTCCGTGTTGTGTCATCTGACTGTTGATGTTCCTCAGATGACTTCTGTTTAATGTTCTGTGTTCTCAGAGAACTCAGAATCAGTCCTCAGATAGAGGAGAACAGTTTGTGTTCCAGACTGTGATGAACTCAACAGAAACACTCATCAGTCTGTTCTTTACCATCAGACTGAAGGTCACATGACTGATTGTATCAGACGTCATTGGACGACACTGGAAACTGTCACATCCGGCAGTACACTGTTATCACGGCTTCACACACTCTTTGTGTGTGTGTGTGTGTGTGTGTGTGTGTGTGTGTGTGTGTGTGTAAACAGAGCACATGTGAATAAACCTTCAAACATTCACATGTCAGCATCAACTGGAACATCAGAACAAGAGGGAAGCTGCGTCTGTTTCTTCTTCTCCATCTTCTGCTTTGTTGTTTTTGTTGTCTTTATCCTCTGCTTCTTTTCTTGAACTAGTTTTAAGGTCGTACACTGATTATATACAATCTTTAAAGTTCCCTGACAGCAAAGGTCCTCCAGTGTTTCTGATTACCAGTCACAGAATCAGAGTGCTTAAAGTGACAGTTCACCCAAAAATGAAATTTCACTACTCTACTCACCCCTCTGCTGATGTGAGGATGGGTGAAGTAGGGCTGGGCGGTATGACAACATTTTCATGTCACGTTTTTTTAAAAAATCATGTCAGTTTCACGGGATTTGATGTTTTTTTTTTTTTTTTCATGCAACAGTGTTCTTACCCACATTTTCTTCTAATGTGAAAAGAATTACTGCAGTTGATTGTCTTTAAACAGACCATTTTACTGTCATAAGGACTGAATCATGTTTTTTTTTTCATGTCCAGACAGGTAAAAGCATGAGCCCTTCAAAGTATGGTTACCATCACATGGACGACTATATGATTAAACGTCCCCACACACACTAGTCGGCACCAGAAATACTAGCAGTTTAAAATATTTAAAAATAAAATATTTATCAATATTTCATTCATGCATGATGTCAGTTATCTGTTGCCTCTAAGATTTTATGCAGCTGTCTGCCTCTAGTCGGGGCTGCAGCTTTGTCAGACGGCAGCTCCTCTCGCCCAGCGTGTATGAACCGATCGCCATGGCAACACCGGATGTTTACATCAGCAACGTCGAACAGATGAATGTAGACTGTGACAGAATAAGTTGATATATATTCAGTCGACTGGAGAAACATGTGACCACATTAAACACAGACAGACATAAACCTGCAGGCGGAGCTGCTGCTGCTGCTAACACTGCTAAC
>CM034591.1:560221-567721 GCA_020091685.1 Lutjanus erythropterus
GAGGAGAGAGGAGGAGGAGGAGGAGAGGGAGAGGAGAAGACAGGGAGAGGAGAGGGGAGGGAAAGGAGAGGAGGAGGAGGGGAGAGGAGGAGAGGAGAGGAAGAGGAGGAGAGGGGGAGAGGAAGAGGGAGAGGAGGAGAGGGAGAGGAGAGGAGAGGAGAGGAGAGGGGAGGAGGAGGAGAGGGAGAGGAGAAGAGAGGAGGAGGGAGAGGAGAGGAAGAGGAGGAGAAGAGAGGGGGAGGAGAGGGAGAGGAGGAGAGGAGAGGAGGAGGAAGAAGAGGAGGAGGAGGAGAGGAGGAGAGTACGAGGAGGCCTGTGAGCTCTGACCTGAGCTAAGCGTTAGCCAAGGTTTTGGAGGCGGAGTTAACAGCATCTGAGCTCCACCTAGATCCTCCTCCTCCTGACTGAAGGTCACTCTCCTGCTCCTGATTGGTCCAGAGCGCAGACAGGAGCGAGGAGGCTGAGCCACAGGACACCTGTCTGCAGGACACAACAGAGGCTGCGTTTGCACTGCAGGAACAACAGACACAAATCTGGTTTCTTCATCACAGTGTGAACAGAACACCTGAATCTGGACTGATTGATTTGGTTTGATTTATTTCACACATAAATATTTAGGAAAAAACAAAGGAAACAGAAACAAACAATAAATAATGAGCAGACTTTCAGCCAGAAACACAAACATTTGATGTCTGAAAAGCAGCAGGAAGAAGAAACATGTTTATATGCCAGATTCTATACTAATCTATCAATAATCAATATATTCAATAAATCCACTGTCCTCCTCCTCCTCGATCAGCCCCACAGTTACACCACTATACTTCTCAATACCTGATCAATAGAATAAAAAGCTGACAGATGAGACTCAATCTCACCTTCATCACTGCTCTTCATCAGGAGGACACGCCCACACCTGAGGACACCTGAGCAAGAAGAAGAGAAGGAGAGTAATCGTGTCTCTGCTCGTGTCTGACAGGTGTCCTGACTCACCTGAGACGACCTGATCGTCTGGACTCCTGCAGAGATGATCAGGTGGAGACTTCCTGTCCTGCTGCAGGTGAGTGTTTGTGTTTGGTTGTCATGGAAACAGTTTGTCTTTAGTGAAAGAGAGGGGAGGAGTCAGCACACACACACACAGAAGCAGATTCAATAATAAACTCTTTCATCTTCTACCTTAATAAACATTTAAGAACTTTTAATAATAATAATAATAATAATTTATAATAATAACATTTTCTATAAAGGTCATGTCTATAATGCATTATAAACACATTCATAACCAAGGATTTATAAACCTCTATAAATGTTAACAAGGTTTATAAAGTGTTGAACATAATGTGTTATAAGTTCAGCATTCATAAAGCTTTATAACTCCATAAACAGCACGTTATAACTACTATGACTTCAGCCAGTTATAAAGACACAGACAACTGCTGTGACACATCATAACAGGTTATGAATTCTGAGTTTCTGAAATGGAATAATGCCTTATAAACATGAATAAGACTCTGTGAGGATGAAACCAGAAGAACAACTCAAAGTTAAGGCTGAATAATTCTGGAAAAAAAAATCTAATTATGATTATTTTGACTGAATCTGTGATGTCAGAACGAAATCTGACTTTTTACATGAATAATCTTATTTTGATGTAAAACATCGTTCTGATGTTTGTCGTCTTCACGTCAGGACGGGATGATTTTTTATTAAAATGACACTTTGACACGTTTTATTGAACATGTTGCTCCTCCTGTGATTTGGAAGTTGCTGTAGAGCAAATCGTGATTTTAGATAAACTCTTAATTACTCGTTCAGCCACATTCAAAGTACAATACTAATATAATAAAAAGTCTGTGATATGATCTTTATCACGATCCTAAAAAACAAGAAAAATGTCTTTTATTAAATAATAAATCTACTGTGTACAACAGTATTTATTTTTTCCTTTAAGTGCTTCTGTTTTTGTTCTTTAATAAATTAAAATAAAAGTAACAGCTGTGCAAAAAATCATGATGAACTGTTTGATCAAAGTTTGAATTCTGTTCAGTGACCTGATCAAATATGATCATAAAATAATGAACCCTTTAATATCAGCAGCAGCAGAAATCATCAGTTTTTTAAATAATCAATCTACTGTTCCGTCTGTTCTAGAAACTGTGATCTAAGAACTGATGATCAGAATCTGCTGCTGCGGGTTAAAACTATTCATAATGCATCTTTACAGTAAATCATTATTCATATCTATAATGCTTTATAGACATGAAGGAGAACTTCAGTCATTTAATGATGAAGAATTCTGAAAAGATGTAATGAGTGTTCTGGCTGCTGATTGGCTGTCTGGTCCTCAGACTTTACGTTTATTTCAGTTTGTTTGTTTGTTTACAAACATTGCGTGGGTTCATTCTGAAGTTTATCAAATGAAACGACGAGTTCTGTCTGAACATCATGATGACATCAGACTGACAGATGGTAGAAAATGTTTGTTTATTGGTTGATGATCAGCTGACACTGATGACATCACAGAGCAGGAAGTATGAGGCAGACAGAAGAACAGAGGAACAACCTGTTTAGTGAAAATCACAATAAATGTTTTATTCTGTTTAACAGATTAAAAAAAAAAACCATCCGGTTCTGATGAGAACCTTCATCTGTTCTCCTCATCAGCTGAAACATCTCTGAGGTTCCTGCAGTCTGAACACAAACTGTGTGACTGAAGAACAGATGATAAACTTTTTACACACACACACACACAGACGGTGTGTGTTTAGAGTTCATGGAGAAATTAAAGCTCACCTGGAGGATGAACATGAACACCTGTAGAACCTGCAGCCTCTCGTGGTCAAAATGAGAATTACAAGAACAAACAGAGTTTTTGCAGCGTGTTCTCCTCCTCTGAACGTTTCAAAGATCTCAGCTGCTCATCAAGAAATCACAAATCAATCAAAAAAAATAACACAACAAATCTGAGATTTAAGTAAAAATTTAATATTTTTCTCAAAAATTCCTTCATTCCAACATTTTCATTCAGCTCCTCCGCTCTGTGGATCAATACATCTGATCATCTGATCACCGGACGTCTGATCAATCAGTAACAAAAAAACCCACTAATAATAATAATAATAATAATAATAATAATAATAATAATAATAAATGTATTTTTGCATAGCACTGTTTTAGCAAAGTTACAAAGTGCTGAAAAAATAAAAACAAACATTTTATCAAACAATAATGTAACAGAACAAACAAACAAACAAACTTCAGTCAAAAAACAACAAACAGAAACAAAACAAAGAGACACGATGAGAAACAGTTTATGATTCTAACTCAGTTCTGCTGCAGCTTCACGTTCAAACACTCAGGATCAATGATGATTGATTGATTATCTGGTATTGATCGGCTCATTACTGGAAGATGTTTGTATGTTTGTTCCGTCAAAAGAAACATAAAGACAAACGTCTTTTCACTCAGTTTCACTTCCTGTTTATGACACGAGTGATGATGTCACGTGTTTGTTTTGATTGTTTTTCTTTTGGAACAAAATTAAAGTTAAAAAGAGAAAAAATGAAGAAAAATTTAAACACTGAAGTCAAAAATAAAGAAATCAAAGAAAATATGATTTTCTTTATAATGCGTGAAACTGAGTTTATGATTAAAAAAAACAGAATTTTTGATGAATCATTGATAAATTATTGATGAAGGAGCCAGAAATTAAAAAGATAATTAATTATTATTTGATCCATATTGATCAGGTGAAAAGGAGAAAGTTCTGATTGATTAAAGAACTTTTTTTATCAACACAAACACAAAGAACATGAAGTGCAGCTGGAGCTGAGAGGCGTGTAAAATAATAATAATGATAATAATCAATAATAATAAGATAGATAGTAACACTGCTGCAATGTGTAAACAAACTAACAACAACAACAACAACAACAAACACTTCTTTGTTTCATTTTAATCACTGAATAACTTTAAAAAGCTGTTAGTTCAAGTTTCACTGAAATGATTCATTGATAAACTCAAAAAATAATTTAGAAAATCATTAAAATGTAAAATTAATAACTGATGTTTCCTTTGTCTATCTCAATAAAACAAAAATAATTTTTAAATCAATCATTTAAAAATCCTGAATTTAAAGAAATAAAAAGAAAACAGAATCATTAACTGGCTGATTTTATGATTTCTTCGTTCATCTTTGAGTTTATCAATTTAAACTTTTTTAATGAGTCAAATTAAACACAGTGATGTTTTATTGACTGTCTTCAGTCTTCAGGCGTCACAGTCAGAGAACAGAGGACGGATTAAAACACAACATGTATAAAACTCTAAGACATGAAATATTTCACATTCATACAAAAATAAGAATTCAAACAGTTTGATAAAAATAACACCAAGAATTCCTCTGAAATGTTAAAAATAAAATCAACACGTCTTCATCTGCTGTTAAAGAGCGTCGACTCGACTCGAGTGGTTTTAAAGAAACAAGATACAAAAATATAGAAAAGTATTAATAACTTTATAAAAAAAACACAAACAGAAGCTGATTATCTGCTACAGAAGCCAAAAAATCAGGAGACAGTGAACGCCTCACGGCCCAAATACCAGGAGACAGTAAACGCCTCACGGCCCAAATACCAGGAGACAGTGAACGCCTCACGGTCTGAACATTTGAGCTGCAGGTTTTTATCCAAACATCTAAATACTAATAATCAATAATAATCAGTTCAAATCTTCCTCAGTTTGTCTGCATTAATATTCTTTCATATTTGAATATATAAATTAGGGGTGGGACTCGATTAAAAAAATTAATCTAATTAATTAGAGGCTTTATGATTAATTAATCTCAATTAATCACATTTTAATGGCATAACAATATTTGCCAGAAGAAGCAACATTTTTCAATTTAAATGGATTTTGGTTTATGACTGAATCAAATGAGACACATGCAAACATTTAAACAACAAAATATTGTTTATTTTGCATCAGTCTGACAATGATACTATAATAAAAATGATTTAATTTTAATTATTCAAAGCGCAGCGTTTTGCCCGTCTGATTATGTTTACTCGCTCTGATTTTGTTGATGAAGTCCTCTTTCCTTGCTCTTTGTGCTTCTATCATGGATAAACAGGCTACGTAGTTCAATTGTTTATTTTCTGTCTTCATGATCGCGAGTCTGCACGGGGTCTTTTATTTTGAAAATCAACCGGATTCTCCCCTGTTTTCCGTGCCTGACTTCCTGCACGTTCGACCTGCTCTGTGCCAATTGACGCGCCATCCGTCTAAAATAGACTTGCTGTGTATTTTCTACGGAGCGGAGCGCCGAGCCGCTTCTGGGACGCTGCTGAGACGCGCCGCGGCGCTTCTGGTGTAAATTACAGCAGTGTTCCCCAACCCTGGTCCTCAGGGTCCTCAGGGTCCACTGTCCTGAGGACCAGGGTTGGGGAACCCTGGTCCTCCGGGTCCACTGTCCTGAGGACCAGGGTTGAGGAACCCTGAATTACAGCATTGACTAGAATGTCAGCGTGTCACTCCGAGTGCAGCCGCACCAGTTAGAGGTCAGTGTGATCAGCGAACCAGGAACTCAAACGTTCCGTGTTGTCTGGAGTGCAAACTGCGATTAAATGCGTTCATTTTTTTAATGCCTTTTTTTTTTAAATTAATCGTAATTAACGCGTTAAAGTCCCGCCCCTAATATAAATGTATAAATATGTTAATCTATAACTGTAGAGAATTTATTTTTACAGATTTATTAAAGTGACTTCAGTCTGAACTGCAGATCAAAGACTTTTTGTTTTGTGAACAGAAACAGAAGATGAAGATGAAGATGAAGATGAAGATGAAAAAGAGTCAAGCTGACGAACGATGAAGTCGACCATCATCATCATCATCAGTCTGAGGTTTGTTTCTCTGAAGCTGCAGAAACAAACTGATCCACAAACAGAAGGTCATAAACACACCCTTCATCACCATCATCATCATCATCACCTCCTTCTGCTGCAGTGAAGACAAACTGATTGATTATCAGCAGCTGATAACAGATATGAATATTTGAGTTTAAAACTGATTATGATCAATCAGCTGATATGAATTTTCTTTAACCATAAACTCAGATTCCTGATGACATCACTCAACGTTCACAAGTTCAAACTCCATAAATCAATAATTCATATATTGATCAGGACTCTGCAGCAGATATTAAAAACATGATAGTATATCTGTATATCTTATATATTGATTAGGATGTGTATATAATTATTGATTTTTTTCTAAATAGGTAGTTTTTTTAAACAAGGCACCAACAGAAATATTTCAGAACTTATTGATTTCATATTGACATATTAAATCAATATTTAATAGAAGGAGACACGTTGATTTAAAGATAAAGTCAGATTGGTTAAATCAAATTTCAAAGATTTTAACTGCACATAAATGGTTAATTAATTTTCTCCTGTATGAGCGACGATGAACTGAAGTTTTAATAATAAAACGTGTTTCGTTTTTAATCACAAAATAATTTTGTCTTTTTATGATGAAACTGATTATCAGACAAACAAACTGTCAATATTTCTGCAATTTTCAGTCTCTGTTTCTGGAACTAAAACCATAAGAGCTGCTGCAACATTTCAGGCACATGGGAGAAGTTAGCCGTCAGGGCTTTCTGTCAGAAAGCCTCTTTAAACCCAAACCATCTTTTCTTAAAACTAATAAAACTGTGACAGAAAACTAACAAAAGATTGAATAACACTGAGTCAACTACGTCTAGAAGTGTTTCAGGACATGAACCTGGTCCCTGTCTGTCCACCCTGTCCTCCACCTCCTCGTCCCCACATGAATTCTGCATCACCTGACTTCCCAAAGACTTTCTGCCAGAAAGCCCTCAAGGCCAACCTCTCTCATGTTGACATTTCAATAAAACATTCTGGAAAATAATGAGACAGAAAAAAACTTGAGTGTGACTCCACATCAGTTTTGGTCAAACTTAAACACAAACTGTCCTCTGCTCTTCTTCATCATCATCATCATCATCATCATCATCATCATCACTTACGTTTTCTTTCTGGTCTCTGCTGCGTCTCCTGCTGAGCTGACGGCAGTGAAACAGGAGGAGGAGGAGGAGGAGGAGGAGGAGGAGGGCGTGCAGGATGAAGATCGGAGCTGACTGAAGCAGAGAAACTTTTCTGGAAGTCTGAACAGTTTCAGTCTGAAGATGTTTTCTTCTTCATGTTTCCACAGGTTTGTTCCTGTCGTCCTCCTGCAGAAGGAGGAGCAGCAGGAGGAGGAGCTGGGGGAGGAGGCGAGAGAACAGGCTCCGCCTACAGCAGCGAACACCTGAAGAAGCTCTTTTTAGAGCGAGACTCTGTGATTTTAACAGGTCCTCCTCCACCGGACGGGTTGTTGTCGTTCTGCAGGAAGAAAAAACAACAACATGAAGACTTAAGACATCTAATGGACCAATCAGCTGACAGACTGATATCAGTCACATCAACTGAAAATCAATCA
>CM034591.1:580221-594776 GCA_020091685.1 Lutjanus erythropterus
CAACACTGAAAATATTCTTCAGTTGTTGCCCTGAAATGAAAATACTAATAAAAATATAAGACATTTGCTATCCTAATTCTAATTATAAGAATTAATTAAAGTCAGCCTCATTCAGCAGCTAAATGTTGGTAGAACATGGATGTTAGGGCTGCAACGGGTCGCAGTTGATCCGTGTCCTGTACGGATCGTCCTCTATGGTTCAACACTCATGTGATCCGTGGACCACATGTAAGCATCATAGTTTTACTGTCACTGTTAGTTTTGTATAAGTTATAAAACCTGAAATCTCCATGCAGAGTTGCAGTGAACAGAAGGACAGATGCTGCTGTGTGCAGCTCAGCTCTGATTTAAAAGTCGTCACGTCGCCTCGAGTGAAATCCAGACCATAACTTTTTTCACTGATGTAACTCTGCTATCACCATAGAAACAGATCATCAAACTGTGATGTTGATTGAAACTTTGGTGATATCAGCTGTCTTAACTTCTACACAGCTCCTCTCTGCTCACCGCTGCAGCTCTGTCTCACCCCGTCTGTCACACAGTGTATCTGCTGATTGATCATCACTTCTAACCAATCAGATGTGCTGCTGTAGGCGGGACATTGAGCCAGACTACAGAGTGTAGTTGTGTATTATACTGTACAGTGTATAATGATCTAATATATGTATAGTATGTACATAGTACAGCACTGTATACGTTTGAAGTTTTTAATATATTACCATTATCATTACTATTATCATTATTATTACATTACATCACTATGGTGATAATTACAGACAGACAAAGATCAAAGACAAGTGCATTTTTAAAATCATTTAACTCTAATCACAACACTTTTTTCTTTTTTGCTGATCTGAAAAATGATCCGATCCGTGACTCAAAACTGTGATACGATCTGAACCGTGAGTTTTTTGATCCGTTGCAGCCCTAATGGATGTGGCTGTTGGATTCAAATCTATAATCAATAACCACACTGCCTCTGTTTGTACCTGTTTTACTGGAATTGATTTAGTATTTGTATCTTATATTTCTATGATCAATATTCATTTGTTGTTGTAATTGCTTCATTCACCTTGTATTTTATCTGTTGTTTTTATATTGTATCTTTTAAATCAGTGTCTACTGGACATGACTGTAAATGAGCGCCGGCCCTCAAAGATCTCTGAGTTTAAATAAAGTTTAGAACAATAAAAAAAATCTGCTTGATTTAGCAGCCAAAAATCAATTGATCAATTTGAAGACACGAATAATTCAGCTGCTGCACAGAAAAGTTAAAGAAATTAAATCAAATATATTTTTCAGTTGATTCACAGCTGAGGGAAAAATATTTTCTTCTCTCCGTCTCTTCTTCTGCTCTCGTTCTGTCAGCAGGAAGTGAAACTCAGTCACTGCTGGTTGTCATGGAAACGTGCCACAGAGCAGGTCAACAACCTCCTCCTCTTCGTCCTGTTGATCGACTAATCGATCGATTAATCCACCAACAGCTGAGCACAGGGTCAGGATCAGCATCAACACTGCAGACTTTATGAGACACACCTGGTTCAGACTGACAGGTTCAACTCTTCATACAAACTGAGTCTGTGTTAGAAATCGAATAACTGGTGTCACACACACACAGTCAGAGGTCAGCTGACTCTCACGGGAGTCCTGGCAGAGCGGTGACAGAGTGTCCTCTGTCTGACCACAGCAGCAGAGGATTGTGGGAGTTCATTTACCATTCAGCCAGTTCCTGCAGCTGAACTGAACTGGGAGGAAAACCAGCAGAGACTGGAGGGAAATGTGACGCATCATCTCCCTGTGTTTCATGACATCACATGACATCATCACTGTGGTGAAGAAGCATCATCACAGATCAGATCAGACTCTGTGTCAGGAGCTCACACAGGTAACACAGGTGAGGACCGCAGCTGGTCACTATGACGATATGAAAGAAGGTCAACTGGACCATAAACGCCTCAGACATGTAGGTCTACCATCCAGGAGACACAAAAACAAGTCCATGAGGTGTAAGAAGACACCTCAACCAGATGATATTTTCCTGTTGGGCTGTGATAATAACCACATTACTGTGACACCGTGGTCACCTGATGCCTACAGCGGCTTTGAGCTCATTACCATCACCACAAGTTTTATTTTGAAGGGTCAGCGTCATGTTGAGATCAGAGCATTGATCTTTTAATACACCTAAAGATCACGCACAAGTCAGGAACACAGCCTCTGACTGGTTCACAAGTCAGGAACACACAATCTGATTGGTTGACAGACTCAACCAAAGGCATCTTGGGATAGCCTATGGGCAGCTAACAAACATGCTAACGACAACAAATGCTGGAAAAAATGGAAAAATGTATAAATAAAGGATAAAATCACACAAGCGCCAAAATTGTAAAAGTAAAATGCTTTAGCTTTATGTTAGCCTTCTCTGCTGAGTTTACTTCAGGGCAACAACATCCGTCACGGTTTCAAGAGTCTGAAACAACAGACGAGACTTTTCTCTGCAGTGTTCATTAACCGACTCACTGTGAGCTGAACTGTACATTTACTGCCACACTGACAACTGACTGCAGTCTGCTGCTCGCTGTGCTTCACCTGCAGGCTGAACACACTGCTCTGTTCCTTACAGGAGCTACGCTAACGACAGTACACTTCAATAAAATCTAATAAAACATAATCATTGAGGCAGTTGTGATAAACAACCATCCCACAGGAATATGTTGATATGTCACCAGGGTCAGAAAAAATCCATACTGTCAGCCCTGGTTAGACGTCGTATGTCGATTAGGTGTTATTTACGTCTAAACCAGGTGATGCTTACATCTGGTTCTGTAGTGTCATGGTTGAGACACAAGTAACGTCTCATTAATTGCAAGATTCAAATGAGGCCTCTGTGATGTGTAATGTTGTGGTGAGATGTAAATAACGCATCACTGATGAGTCTTTTCACACCTCACTCATGTCTGTTGGATGATAAACCTTTATTTCTGAGGAGTTTATGGTCCATGTGTTAAATTTAAATATGTTCATGTTCATGTGCAGAAAATCAACAATAATAAATCAAAATGTTTCCATCTCTGCTGTCACTTTAGTTTCATTTTGTATCTGATTATAAAACACACACACACAGAGAGAGAGGGAGAGAGAGAGAGAGAGAGAGAGAGAGAGAGAGAGAGAGAGAGAGAGCAGTACTGTGTAGACAGAAGAAGACAGTTCCCACTTCCTGTTTCCACCAGGAAGACAGAAGACCGACACACACACTGCTCTCAGCTCGCTCTGACGCACCGGAAACACACAGACAGAGAGTGTGTGTTTTAATGTGTGTGTGTGTGTGTGTGTGTGTGTGTGTGTGTGTGTGTATAAAGTGTAGATCATAGTTCAGTAGAGACAGACTTCTGTAGAACAAACAGGAGTCTGCATGAACACATCCATGTTCTGCACACAGAAACGTTCCACACGTAACAACAAGAAGGCCTTAGAAGACTGTTTAAAGACACAGACCCAACGTCTGTGGACAGTCTGTGGACAGTCTGCATGAATCAGCCACACAGTAAACTAGAGACCAGATTCGTCCGTAGAAAGACAAAAGTTCCTCCCTGAACCTCCCATTACAGGTGTGTGATTATCTTGAGGAACCAGAAATCTGTTCTCTCCTGTTCTGACTTCATGTTCTAAAGAACTCTGTGAACTACTAAGAAAACTCTGGACCCTCAGAGGTCTTCATACACAAATCTTTAGGTGTAAAATTGGTGGACTGCTCCTTTAACTGATCACCAAACAGCCACTGATGAGCTGATCAATAGAAGTGATCGTGATCAGACAGATCAGTGGGGTCAAAGGTCACCTGACACTGAGCTGAAGCTAACATCTGTCCTGTCTCCTCCTCCTCTTCCTCCCTGTCCCTCTCTGGCGGGCAGCAGCTGTTAGCTCCGCGGCTAACATCACGCTCTGTCCCGGCAGCAGCCCGCAGCCTCCGGCCGGCTCTTTCCCGGGTCAGACCCGGGTTCAGACCGTGTTCAGACTCACCTATGGTGGAGATGAAGGTGGTGTTGAAGGCGTCCTCACTGAAGCGGAACAGCAGGCAGGTCTTTCCGACCCCGCTGTCCCCGATCAGCAGCAGCTTGAACAGGTAGTCGTACGTCTTCGCCATCTGTCCCTCTGTCCTTCTGTCCGTCTGTCCGTCCCTGTTTCTGTCCCGGGAATTTAACGGAACCTCCTCACACTATCCCCTGACCGCCGGCACTCTGCTGGGAACACTGGGAACACTGGTTCTACACTGGGTTCTACTGAAACAGCACCGACAGAGCAGGAAACACTCTCGCTCCAAGTTACCCACAATACACAGCGACACACATCCGGGGCGGGCTTTTCACAATAAAACCCTGAAAAAACTTCGTTTCCCTGCTCCATACTGTGTCAGTGTGGAAACATGACAAGGAACAACGAAATATAAAAGAATCATTCTAAGCATTTACAGTTCTTTTCATATTCATTTGTTCATTTATTTCAGTATATGTTTATATTTACATATTTATACTATCTATCTAATTTAATTTATCTATTTTTATTGTTGCTATTGTTTGTTGTTGCTTTCGCTTTATTTATTCAGTGTGTCTGTTAACTGGGATTGATTATATATGTATATATTCATTATTTAACAGTTGTTTTGTTTATTTGTTTTTAAATATTCATCATCTCATGACATGACTAAGTGTTTACACTCTCATTAATAGATATAATTGATCATTTATTTGAGTTTGACCTTTTAGGATTACAGATATGATGATACACTGCTGTAATCTGACATGAATATGTACACAGATGTACCCGACAGAAATGTGTCGTTTTATTGTGTAATCATGTGTTTTATGTGTGAAACTGTAGATGAACATCAACTTAAAACATGAACTTCTCAATAAGAAAATCAAATGTGTTGAACTTGATGAGGACACGTTTGACACGCTATGAATATGATAGATAGATAGATAGATAGATAGATAGATAGATAGATAGATAGATAGATAGATAGATAGATAGATTGACAGAATATATGTATATATATATAGAGAGAGAAAAATATAAACCCCAATATTTAACAAAATAAAAGTCAAATACACAGTATAAATATAAACTCTATACATATTAAAGATACATTTCATAGAATATTTGAGAATATAGAAAAAATATACAAGAAAAAACTATACTAAAATATAAAAATAAACAAGAATGATATGCAAGAATACACTACACTAAATCTACAGAGACAGGTCTTATACCAGAACATTGTACAATAAATAAAGAACAGGGTGAGACAGAATATTTAAAGCAGGTTATCAGGTGTCCTGTCAGTCACACCTGACAAACTCTAAACTGATTCTGACTAAAAGAAGTTAAATCAGACGTTTATATGAGCAGAGCAGCACACAGACAGATGAAGGTCACCAGGAGGAACTCTGACTTCATATTTTATCTAAGATATTAATGATTAACTTAATTATCTTTATTTTTATGTGACGTATAGATTCTTTGTAAATGCTCTTCTTGCAGTGGCGTATTTTGACTCTGACTGTATGATCTTTGACTGTGTGATGTTTTATTTTGAAGGTGAAGCCGCTGAGTGTTCCGGTCCGTCTCAGGCAGCTTGTCATAACCAGGAAACCGGGGGCGTGTCATGTGACGTCACAGCCAGGGAGGGGAACCCGAGGCGCGTCAGTGGTGGGCTGCCAGTTTGGGATCTTTACTGGATCTTTGAAAGTTTTTATTAAGAGTGAAAACACAAAGGACGAGAGGACGATGAAGAGAAAATCTTCTTCCTCATATTTTTATTTGATACATTTACAAAAACAACAACAAACAAGAGATCATTTAAATTGATTATAAAAACCTCTGACATTTACTGTTTCATCTCTGTGTCTCTTTCAAGGTTCTTTCTTTTATAACAGACTGGACAGTCAGAGACATGCAGACTGTCCAGAACACCAGGACGTCTCACTGCATCAGGTCCCATTTTGCAGTTTGTAAGTCAGAATGCTTCTCTGACTTTTCTGACCCACAATGATGAGTGTTTGAACAAAAAGGTCAAAGTTCAAGGCGACATGTTAGTAAATCGTGTCATAAATGGTTCTGAACATGTGATCAGAGCAACTGTCAGTGTTTTTGTGACTAAAAATATGTTTAAAAAATGTCTGTATCTCACGAACCACCGACGTTTATCAAACGCTTCATATTACTGGATTTAAAACAACTTCAATTTCAATAATATGTTTTTTCATCCCGTCTAAATCCTCATTTCGGATTGTAAATGAATGTTTCCACCTCAAACAGAGAAAATCTGTGGAGATTTTTAATTTACTAACTGCAGTTGTTCGTCACTGCTGGCTTCAGGCCGGCCGCTGCAACGTTTATGATCAACACACATTTTGGGCCAAAAAAGAAATAAAATTGTTTTGGAGCCTCAACTATTAAAGTCTATTTTTCTTTCAGAAAGCCGCCACAGCTGCCTTCTGGAGACTCGAGAAGACCCTCAGAATTTAGAGGAAAAGACACGGAGCAGTTGGCAAATGTTAGAATCACTTTACACTGTAAAAAGAAAAGGCTGAGACAACTCAACATTTCAAGGCAACGTACTGCAAGAGTTCTGATCCAAACTCAAACTTTTTGAAATAAACTTTAAAAAGTTTACCTGACCTATAATCTTTAGTTGAGATAATTAATTTTTTTCTTTGGATAAACCTGATCTGCCTCAGTCAGCTGTGAACCTCATTTGTCTTTATTTTGGTGCCTGAAAAGTAAATGTTTAATGTTAAATGAAAATATTAAAATTTTAACCATCACTCACTTTCAGTTGAGTGAATTTACTCTAATTTTTAAATACATTTTTCGGGAGCTTCAAGTTTTTAATTTATCTAAAAAGTAATTATCTCAACCAAACAATTTTTTTCAAAACTTCATAATTTGAGTTCAAAACTCAGAAATCTATTGGGGCCTGTTACCTTGAAATGTCGAGTTGTTTCAGCTTTTTCCAATCAAAATGTTTGGCAAAAAATGATCCTGAAACGAGTAACGTTTATTTTTCAAAGGCCTCTGAAGAGGAGCAGGATGCAGAGACGACAAATAAAATCAGATGAAGGTTCTTTGGGTTTAATCTCTTCTCTTGCTAAATGTTGAATGGATTAAATAATTCTGTTTTAAAGGGTTCGTTCAGATTCACTGAAGTCACAACACAAACACACTAACAGATGGAGGCAGCAGACCAACAACTCCTGAGTTCTGTGAGCTAAAATGACTGATTTTATAAATGGAGTTTGGTTGTTTGTAGAGAGTGATGTTAGTCTGATATAACAGTGGTTTCCTGTCAGAAAAGCCTGTCTGACAGAAAGGTAAAGAGGTGAAAATATTCTAAATATAGTGTACACTTAAAGTGATATTGATGTTTTTGTGTGATGCTGATGTTCATGTATAGAAACAGAGACAGACAACAGCAGAGGTCTCCATGTATATAATATTTATTTATGTTGTGGGTCTCTGAAACTGAGGAGAGCAGCGTGAGACAGTAACAGAAAGACTAAATCTTGAATAAAGAAAGAATAAATAAGACGAGCTCTCAGTTACACTGCAGTACTGTTAAAAAAATATCAAATATCCAAACTGTCAGACAACAGAGGGGAGTGGTCATATTAATATTATTATTATTATTAACAATCTGATGATGACACTTTGAGTAGAAACACTCCTGAAATGATCTCATTCAAACTTGGTCATGTGACATTTGTGCGTATGTTTACTGTGAATGTTTTGTCATGTTAAATAGCTGCTGGAGAAGCCCCACCCCCCCACATCATCATCATCATCATCATCATCATCATCATCATCATCTCATTACAGAAAAAAAATAAAGAACTTTTTCTCTTGATGTAAATATGAAACTGAAGCTCCGCCCAGCCAACTGTTTCCCTGGAGCTTCCAGAGAGATCACACCAGTCAGAGGCAGGGGGGAGGGGCGTGGCTCTGTATCGGTGGGTGGAGTCTCCCACAGCGCCTCTGTCTCTGCAGCTTCACTCCAGGTCCTGGATGCGACGGCAGATTTCAGCTGTAAACTCTGAACACTTGGAGTTTCCTCCCAGGTCCTTCGTCAATACCTGACACACACAGACACACCTCATCAAACATCACTGTCTCCATGGTAACATCCTTAAACATCACTGTCTCCATGGTTACATCCTTAAACATCACTGTCTCCATGGTTACAGCCTCATCAAACATCACCGTCTCCATGGTTACAGCCTCATCGAACATCACTGTCTCCATGGTTACAGCTTGATCGAACATAACTGTCTCCATGGTTACAGCCTTAAATGAAAGTAGCGTAAAAAACAATCTTGTCATTTGAAAAAAAAAGGTTGAAACGTGTTGAGTGCACAGACATCACCATTCTCTCTGTGCAGTGGTGTAAATTCAACTGTTTATTTTGTTCCGGTTTTTATATTTCACCTTGTTTTTAATTTTCTTGTTTTTTCAAATATGGTTCCTCTTGTTTATAGTTTGTTTACTATCGATCATATTCTCCACTGCTCTCCACTTTGCTGCTGTGACACTGAAGATTTTGCGAGTACCAGGCCGCAGAATCATCTTTTAAATCACTTCTTACAACCCAGTTAGACTTCATTCTATGTGATGTCATCTTTTAAACCATTTTAATCTTTTTACTGTTTGTTGTATTTATATTGACATTAGTCCACACAGGATGAAGCTAACGTGTGTTAGCTGTGTCGTCCTCTAATGGTCTCACCTTCTTTTCTCTGATGGTGTCGAAACACGCCGTCTGGATCTTATTGGCGTAGTCATGGAGACCCATGTGACGCAGCATCATGACAGCACTGAGCAGCAGGGCGGTGGGGTTTGCCAAGTCCATGCCGGCGATGTCGGGGGCGGTACCGTGAACCTGCATGAGGAGCAAACACACACAGTTTAGAAAACTAATGATTGATCACATTTGTTCAAACTGAAAGTTTCTTATAAATCAGCTTCAGATGTTCAGAGTTCATAACCCTCAAATACGCAACTTTTGTTTCATTAACTTAAGAATCAGAAATAGACAGTACATGAGTTCACTTCTTATTCAGCTTTGCAGAGAAACAAACCGATTCAAAGATGGCGACTCCATTTGCTCCGATGTTCCCGCTGGGAGTGACTCCGAGTCCTCCGATCAGACCGGCACACAGATCACTGAGACACAGAACAACACGACGACATGTTAATATTTAAAATGTTTCATCCTGTTCAGCTGTGAGGAGACGACATCCTATAAAATATAAATAACTGAGATCAAACCTGACCTGAGGATGTCTCCGTACAGGTTGGGCATCACCAGGACGTCAAACTGGGTGGGATCCTGAACCATCTGAAAGTCCACAACATCAGGACACACGTCAGTAAACATGACGCGCGCACACACACACACACACACACACACACACACACACACACACACACACACACACACACGTCTGGTTCAGTTGATGAACTTACGTTGAGACAAACAGTGTCCAGGTACATCTCAGTGAACTTGATGTCTTTGTAGTTTTCAGCCACCTCACGACATTTTCTCAGAAACAGACCGTCTGACATCCGCCTGGACACACAGTCAGACAGGAGACACACAGACAGGACAAAGACAGACAGACAGACACTGTCACTGACACTGAAGGGGCCAGTAAACTCATGTAAACAGCTGATGTCCACACTTCAAATGTGTTTTTCTTTTTTTTTTAAAAGGACCGTGAACACATCGTCTGCTGCGGCAGAACGTCCTGACCAACAAATCATTTAAAGTTCTCATGTAGAAACAGACACATGCACAAATACAGAGAACAACAGAACTGAAACAACGTGCAGACGAGTCATCCTGAAATTCATGAGGGACGGACGTCACTTGGATTTGAATGATTCTCCAGTCTTCATGCTGATTTCAGCTTCACAAACAAAGATTTGATACTTTTCCTTTAAATTACTTAAATCATTTTACTTCATGTCTGAATTTTAGGATCTGCTGAGCTCTTATTTTTCTTTACTGTTATGATGATTGTTGTTGTTACTGTTAAACTGTTTACTGTTCATGGCGTTTTCCAACCACTGTGGGGCGCTGCAGGATTCAGACTCGTGAGGTTCACATGTACCAGCGCAGAGTGACAGCCTTCATTTGCATAATCCCCATGATGCATTGCTGAGAGTTTAAGTTTACTATTTTATGTTCCAAAACACAAACGTTATGTTCTGTTTGTGTTTTTAATGTACAGTTTTTACTTCCTGTTTATGTTTATGACATGTTTGTTCACAGGATGAAGGGTTATGATGGTAATTGTCATTTCTGTGGTGCTTTAGAGACGTTTTAGTCGACACCATGAGTGACAGGTCTGGTACAGTTCAGCGTTTCAGCTGAAGTTGGCAGGAAAAAGGCGGGATTATCGTCCCCAGCACGCTCTCTTTGATTGAAACTAACGGCAGAGTAACGCCTCCTCACACACCGTGATAGTAAATACTGTTCTGTAGCAGCGTAACTTCAGCTAACCCAAACTGGTGTGTTTTCACTGAACCTGAAATACAAAACAAGCTAACAGCCAATAGAATCCACTGCTGAACTGATCAGAGCAGCGACTGGTCCACAGTTACTGATCTTAGATCAGAAATGAAAAGACTGACTGATGATTGAGTTGAATAAACCAAATTAAAACTGAACGAAACTTGACTGTCTCAATGAACTCTGTTGTCCTCACATGATGTTGGCTTTGTGGACGGCCGTCACACTGTTTCTTTGGTTGTTTCTGGCGTATTCGAAGGCGTACTCCGCAATACGTCTGCTGGCGTTCTCAGTGATCAGTTTGATGCTCTGAACGACGCCATCGACGATCTGCAACAACAAGAACAGACAGAGTGAGGAGGGTTCAGAGGAGAAACTGAAGTCATCAGGCTGTCTTCAGGTCTCCAGGACACTGTGGACACGTTAGCATTAGTCTGACACAAGTTAACCCGACTGAAAAGAACCAAACAAAGAAACCCTGTCATGAGTCTGATCTCCCTCCCCACTGGATGTCTGCACACGCGTCTGTGCACGTTTCATCAATCAGATGAAAATCAATCAATCAGAGAAAATAAAAGTCAAACATGATGGAGGGTTCTTGTTCTCTGGGACGTTCACCCCAACATGTTCCAGGACTGTGAGGCTGCTTTAAACATTCTTCATGTGAAGGTGAAAAGAGTCAGAAAAGTGGGAGGAGGGAAAAAACAAAAGGAAGGAAAATGGACTGAAGATCATCAGGATCCATGTGAGGTGAGCATCCCTTACAGGAAGTGACATCACACATACACTGGGACATCTACTGCCAGCTGAGAGATCTGTGCTGATAATTCAGTTCATTCATTAAATTTACATTTAAGTCAATCAGACCTGAAGTGTTTTGATGGAGCTATGCTACCACTTTCCCTCTGCTTCCAGTCTTTGTGCTAAGCTAGGCTAAAGATCCCAGTCCTGGATCCATCTCTGAGAGAACACAGAGAGAGAGCACTGATTCAGATCTGAGCTGACAGTGTGAACACAGACGGATCCACATCAGGTGTGACCAGGTGAACAGGTTCAGAAGCTGAGCTCTTCCTCGTTCTTACCGTGAAGACGAGCAGCGGCAGCAGCAGCAGCAGAGCGTCCTGTCTGCAGCAGCTAGCTGACCTACAGCAACACAGGTGAGGAGGGCAGGTACACCGTCATCACTACAGCTCATAAATGAATCAAACACAGGACACCAGACGCAAAGATGGCGCCCGGTCTGTCCAAGAGTTTCTCAGTTGGTGCAAACACCAGGAAGCTTTTCTATCTTTCAGGTTGACCTTTCACCCTGCTGAACATGTGCAGAATATGCAACGACATCATGGATCTTTAAATTCTCTTGACTCGAGGAAAGTTTTACAAATATCAAACATCATCAGATCAAACCTTCCTCACAGACGGAGTTAAAACTGAGCCTGTATGAAAGTGATCGTCTAGAGCACCCAACCTATATGATCAATAATTATCAATATTGACTGATATGAATCTTGAACATCCTGAGGCCTTGTTTCTTGTCTCATTCTGTTTTTGCATTTAAAGAACGACTGACATTAACGTTCTTCAGCTAATAAAAAAGAATGACTATTATTTCACTCCAACAGTAATTTGTCCATTTGTCCGTCTTTCACATCTTTGAGATTTTGTTTTTATTTCGTCTCATTTGTGTTGAGAGTGAATATTTGTCATCAGTTTTTAGTAAAGAAGTAAATGTCTGTAAATCTGAACACACAGCAGCTACAGAAGAGCTCCTGGGCTGTTTTTATTTGGGTGAACTGGCCCTTCAACAGTCCCCATCATTAGAAAGTCCCGTCTCTCCATCCTGTCCACTCACCACGTGTTCGATGCCGCTGTACTCTCCCTCCGTGTTCTCCCTGATGGTGACCAGGTTGACGTCGGTGTATGGCGTCTTGTATCCCTCGATGGAGACGCACGGCCGCACGTTGGCGTAAAGGTCGAAGGTCTTCCTGAGCAGCAGGTTCATGGACGGGTGTCCTGCAGCGATGGGTGTCTTCAGAGGTCCTGGTGGACGCGACAGTCAGGAAGGACAATCAGTTTAAAGAAAATGATTGATATGACAAATACTGCAATTCAATATTAAGATTTATTGTGATTTTAATTAGATTTTTTAACACTAGAACGTGTGAAAAAGTTGAATCAGACACTTCCAGAGAGAGAACATCACGATTCCTACTTCCATGAACAATGTCAGTCGGTCTCAGTTTTATTTCAGCAGCAACATTTCTTCTTCTTTTTTTCTTTCAGCTCAGTTTAAATCAGGACCGTCACAGACCTTTGAGTCCGATCTTGCTCTTGTCCATCGACTCTTTAGCATCAGGAGGAATCATCCACCTTCCTCCAGGTCCTTTTATGGCCGTCACGTTCCGCTCCTCCCACCTGATCGGAGCCTGCAGGTCGAAAAGATTACAGGTAGGGTTTTTACCATCACAGATCCAGACAGAGTCAACGGTTTCACTTCTGATCATCAGACTCACTTTAGCAGCTTCAAAGATCTTCATGACAGCAGTGGAGATCTCCGGTCCGATCCCGTCACCAGGGATCAGTGTGACTGTCTGCATCTGTACACACGACAAAGACCATCAGTGAACTGGAAGGATGGAAACCTTCAGGTAGATTCATGGGACGTCGTTTGACCGGTTAGATTTCACAAAAATGAAAAAAGCAGCACAGTTTCCTAAATATCGACATTCTCAAGTGTTTTTGTTTTTTAGGCAATTTTTGTTTTTCTTTATTGGACAGAAGAGCTGAAGATAAAACAGGAAATGCAGAAAAGGGCCACAGGTTGGAATCGAACCTGCACCACTGCAGTCAGGACATTATCAAAACTGGGAAAATTTCTAACAAGTAAATCTGGCAACTTAGATGTCCAACTGGAAAAGTACTAAGAATTAAACTATTAAAACATTTCAATAATCTGTTAATCATTAAAGTAATTCTTCATGCAAAATGACAGAAAATGCTGTTTTCATCCTCTAAAATTTGGAGATTTGCCACTTTTCTTCATTATTATCATATTAAACTGAATATCTTTAGGTCTTACAGGGCTCCAGACTGCGACTAAATGGTCGCATTTTGCGACTAAAATTTGAGACAGTGTGAGTAAATTTTTCATCTACTCGTGCATGTGCAACCAATAAACTTACCGAGTTTTTATTATTATTATTATTATTGAATATTTTTTGTTGCTGACAAACTTCTGCTCCACACTTCAGCCCAGTAGTTGACAGTAATGCGCAACTGAGCTGGTTTGCCAACTGACATTAACTCCAAAAGATGAAGAAAGGAGACGAACACCAAAGAAGAAGAAGGCAGGCCAATGTGTGTGAGAGCGGGGGATGAATGACCACTGCGGTGTTTCCCCTATAGTTTATTTGGGAGGGCGCCCCGCCCCCCTTTTTATCAAATAAAAAAGCTAACTCTTATTTGTGTGATTTCAGAGTTGGATGCGTTGTTATCGTTTCATTACATTAATTTCAATGCATTTCTCCTCTCCTCTGTGACGGGCGGGTCTCCCCCCTCACTCCTCTCTCACAGCAGACACCCATGAACCGGTACAGTTTCAGACCGTTACGGTAAAAAACAACAAACAAACAAAAGTTGTAAATGGAGGTTCCCCAACTGTTCACCCCGCCAAGAAAAAATATTGGCGTTTTTCCAATGAACCGTACGTGGCGAGGCAGGAAGCACAGGTAGCTCTGTGGCCAGTGTTAGCCAAAATGAGAGCATCTCTCCCAGCCCCGACCACAGCGCTTGTCAATCTCCTGCCCCTGTTAACGTCGCCACGACTAGACCCAAACACACCTGTTCAGCCCTCCCACCGAAGCACGCAGTAAAAAGCTACAGACGGGTCACCAGTCAGTCTGACTTTGATCCAACATGGCTGTCAGACTGTAGATACTCCACATGGCTGGACAAGAGTGAACTGATTAATGAAGATGGATGGATG
>CM034591.1:659574-689574 GCA_020091685.1 Lutjanus erythropterus
CATTTATAGTTACATACTGTCGGGTCGACTTACGGAGATCATCATCCTGCGCCGTCTACGGCAGCGCAGAGCGGACAAACTGCACTAACAGTGAGTCTTGGGAAGCCCATGGCGACCTTACGTAGACGCCGCAGCGTAAACACGGAAGTAGACGGGGAGGATAGACGCGGGTGATTGCTGGCAGATCATTTAGCGTTGTGAACCTTGACTGGCACAGTTTTGACAAATGGAGGATCATACAGACACTGTACCAGAACAAAAAGCAGCGGACAGTGAATCCCCGTCATCCAAGAAGCAGAGACGCGAAGAAAGTAAACGCAAGCATGACAGGAAACGGCAAAAACACAAATCAACATCGGCACGTTCACACGATGGAAATCGCTGATGGAGGACAAACGTTTTCACAGTGACGCCGAGGTTGCCTGTTTTCTGCTGGACAGGTAATTCATCCTACACACATAATTGTAGTTTGTTGTGAGATAGCTTTCGCTCGCCATTTTGTCCGCTGACGGCCACCGTCCTCTTGGTGAGAGAGGGGCGGTGTCGGGGTAAATCCTCTTAGTTGCAATCTAAGGTTTGAACGCTAGATGCCACTGGAAATCACACACTTCTCCTTTAAATATACTTATTTTGTCTCATTTATGAAGGAGGTTAAAATGTCCTACACTGTAAAAAAAAAATGTCAAGAAAACTTGCAAGACAAAATTATAAGTTATTAAAACATTTTAAAAACTTTTCTCCTTTAGATAAACTCAAATGTTTGAGTTTAAAAAAAACAAAAAACAAAAATTGTTTTTGTAAACTTCAAATGAAAATGAATAATGGTTAATATTTTAATATTTATAATTAAAACCATTTAATTTGATGACCATTTAATAAATAAGACAAATCATATTCACAGCTCACAATTTTTGAAATTTGAAACAATTTTTGAGTTTTTTAACTTCAAAGATTCAAATTTAATTAAAGAAGAAAAGCAATTTTCTTCTTTTTTTAAGTTTATTCAAAAACTTCAGAGTTTGAGTTTTATATTAAACTCAAAAGTCTATCACAGTGAGTTACCTTGATCAATCAACTTGTTAAAGTTTTGTTTTCTTGAGGAGAGGAAATAAAACCGATGAGATGACCTGTTAACTCGTTAAGCCTGAATGCATTTATTTCTCAGGTATAAAGTATTTAACATGTGTGTCAAGATAATATAAGATTATATAATTATATAATATATGGTATATATTTATGCACAAATGAATTCTCCCAAGATTTACAGTGAAGGCCTGTCGTGAACTGGGTCATTTTAAAGAAGATGGTTATAACAGCTGTATTATCAGTCAGATTTTAACACATTTTTAAATTGTCTGAAGTTGTGAATTCTTATGGGACAAGGCTGATTTCTGACACAGAGACAGTTTTAATAAGAAATTAACTGGAAAAGAAATTAGAAATTGATGTCCTCTCATTGCCAGATTGATCGCTGGTGGACCGCATGAACATACGCTCCAAAACAAGACATCTGAGGACGTCTTCTTGGACTTTGATCAACTAATCGATTAGTGGAAAAATTATTGCCAGATTGATCCCTAGCTGTTTTCGTTCGTGTGCTCCACCTGTTTTCACATGTTTGGACCTATTTTTCAGTTTTTCACCATTTTTAAAAGTTTTAAATTGTTTGAAGTTGTGAATTCTTGCCTGTTTTCTGACACGGAGCAAGTTTAGGCATTTAAAACAATTAAAAGCAAACGTAAAGAAAACATTTGCACCAAAAACTGGAACTAGAGTACTGATATAAATCATTTTTAAAGTTCTTTTTTTTTGTAGGACAAGATTTGACCCAGTTCTCATGAGTGGGTGAGCCATAATAATCACATGTTTTTACATGCCCTGAAGAACACTATGACTTAACTCGTAGGCATTAAGCTGGTAATTAAAGGCTGTCTCTGGTTATGACTTACTGATTGCAAAAGTACAAATCTAACTTTCCCTTCTTGTTTTTTAATCCCTTTAAAATGCGACCTGATGTTGGTGCTAGACGAGACGTCAGTTACTATAAAAGGTACAACAAAAAGGTCTGACCCACATCTGCTTTTTAAAAGCTCTCCATGTGAACAGACGGGACGTGTTACACTCATTGCAACAGCTCTGATTTTAAAGTTATTGTGCATTTATTAGATCCAGTTACTTGGACAAAAGCAGGGTGCAGTTTAAACCTCGCCGTCCACTCCTGGATATAGGTGGACATCAGTGTGTTTCTCCTACAGGACTGTGGGTGCTCGTGTTGCCCACGAGCTGCTGAACTCCTCCAGCAGACGTGATCATACGTGACTGAACTGAAGTCATGGTGGGAGCTAAACTGAGCTCAGGCTGCAGTCCAGCGCCCTGCTGCCCAGAACGCCGCCACCACCGCCGCTGCCTCTCTGCTTTATATTGTGTGAACGTGACGCCCAGATGATGTTTGTGTGACCTACATTTCTTCCTGATCCCGATCAAACAAGGACTCCTCCCTGCGTGGGAGGTGACTGGTGGAGACGTTGACCACACCTTTGATCAAAGTCTAAAAATATTTGCAGTCATGAACTCTGCTGGAGGTGTTTCAAGAAGGAGAAAACACTGCAGCAAAGACAAGACTCATGAGAGGGTTGGTTGTTGAAGGCTAACTAAACTTACTTAATGTGATAATAAAATCATTCTAATGTCCAGTTCAGCTCTGGATACTTTTCTTTTCATAAAGACAGGAAACCCACATGAAGAAGTTTTAGCTGCTGGTGCAGGAGACTTAATCAGTCCCTCCAGAAAAATGTAATGTTGCACAACAATTTTGGATTTTGAAAAAAAGAAAAAAAAAAAAAAGAGATTTTAAAAACAAATGCTCACATTAATTCACTGTAATAAGTAACAATAAACTTCAAACTTAAACTTTTCAGTTGAAGCTCTAACAAACATGAGGTATTTTTTTATTATTAAAATTAATCATTTCTGTCCTGTGAAAAACAAAGAAAACTCAACTCTCAAAACTTTGAGAAAATTTTGAATCTTTGAAAGTTTTGAAATAACCTGAATAAAGTTTTTGCTGACCCGTCTTTTGTTGAGGTAATTTACTTTTCTACTTTAAAATAAAAAAAGAATCTTCGGAGTTTTAGAAACCACCCAAACAATCGTATTCTAAACCTGATTTGTCTTTATTTAGATGCTTGAACATTAAAAATCTTCTCAACAAAACATTAGTAGTTGGTAAAACTTTTTTTCAAACTTCTGAGTTGGGCAAATATATTGAATTTAATTGCCTTGAAATGTTAAGTTTTCTCAGCTTTTTCGTTGCACTTGTTGCAGTGAGAGATGTGAATGAAAATTCTTGCATTTACTGAAATATATTTGAGCTGACACCAAACTGTACCCTTTATTTCTCACATACGAGCAGCGTGTCAGCGTGTCGGTGCGGTGTTGAGGGCTGCAGCAGTGGAACGACGTCGGTGAATCACAGTGAACCAGCGTTTGCACAGCTCCACTGTAAGATCCACTTCATCACACAGTCCTGAGTGAGTGTGTAACCGTTCAAAACTGGAACGTTTCCACTTTAATCTCTGGCACTTAGTTAAGACGATAACGTTGGAGCGTGGAGGCTCTGACTATTTCCTGGAAACTGTTGGCCGGGACACGCTGAACATGAAAAGACTTGTGGAAACAGTGAAGTTTTAACAAAAGAAGGAAAACATCTGGAGCTGCACTGATTCTGATAATCTAAAAATAATTTTAGGACAAGATGACAAACAGCTGCTGGATTTAACTTCTCACATGTTACAGAAGACGGCACTTTTTATTCACCTCTGACCTCTGACCTAATCCAAACCTTTTTTTTTTTTTTCTGGGAAACAATTACTACTTGTTTTGTCCATAATATATAATGTGAGAAAATGGTGAAAAACTGATCCTGTCATAATCTTATCAGTTGAAAATTAGGTCCAAATCTTTGGACCTAATTTTCTCCACTAATCAATTAGTTGTTTGGTCTTTAAAATGTTGTCTAAGATGATGTCCTTAACTGTTCAGACTGATTAACTGATTATCAAATAGTCCCTGTTTTTTATTTACTCCCATCAGGAAACGAATATTATAATATAAGACATTTTTAGCCTCCTCCATAAATGAGACAAAATAAGTACAAACATATATATATATATATGTACACATCTTAAATACTTTATTAAAGGTGAACTACAGATAATAATCTTCCATAATCATTTATTTATTTGACAACTCAATTAAAAGCCACCTGTGACCCACCTGTGGGTCACGACCCAGTGTTTGAGAAATGACTGTTCTAATAGACCAAGTGATTCAAAGAAAGAATAAAATCATCACTCCGTTCACCTCCATTATCTTAAATTAAAAACAGATCACACCTCCAGGTCATCTACAAACACAACCGCAGCTGAGAGCGTCTGGGCGTCTCCATGGCGATGCCTGTTTTTCTACCTTTCCCAGTTTGGGAAAGTTTCCACCGTGTGCAGATTACAGCAGAGTACAGTTACTGAGCGCCGTGTTATTAAACAGTCACATTAATCTGCAGATCTGATTATCTCGTTAACCACGACACACAGAGAGCGCCGGGGCCGTCGAGCCAGCTGGCAACGACACACACACACACACACACACACACACACACACATCCATAAACTAATCAGTGTGTTATCAGGCTCGTTTCCACGGCGCTCTGATAACACAAAGTGGGACAAAAACACTCAGCAGTAACCTGTGAACACACACCTTCCTCCTCCTCCTCCTCCTCCTCGGCTGAGGGGAATCCCACCCCCTCACCCCCTCCTCCTGCTGCCTATTGTTCAAGTTTATCCCCCAACACACACACACACACACACACACACACACACACACACACACACACACACACACACACACACACACACACACACAGAGTCTGTGTGGGATCAGATCACCTCCTGATCTGAGCAGCAGCGGTACAATGGTGTTTTAAAGTGGGTTTAGTACAGCGTGACCTCGTCTCTGATCATTTACACTCACACAAAAGATTACGAAACTTTTCCTTTTAACCTCTTAAAGTCTGAACTCCCCCCAACAGTCTCTCTGAAAATCACATTTTAACTCTCTGCTGCTTTACAGAAGTTACTTCTGCAGCATTTCTGACACATTTCACTCAAAATTCCTGGAAAAAACATTTGGAAACCTTAAGATATGTTCTGGTATTTAATGAAGCTGAGGTTTTAAAAACTGTGAACAGCTGGAAATCTGTTCTAATTTTAGCAAACATGTAAAATAAAAATCAGTCTTTCTCTTTGCTGATGGAAGATTCTTTGGGAAACTTCAATCTTTTCTGGAATTTAAACTTTTGTGAGTTTGAAGTTGAAGTTATGATCGGGCTTTAAAAACTGTGATTGCTTGAAAATTTGCTCCAATTTGAAGAAAGATATCACTTATGGTAAAATAAAATGCATAAATTGAAGTTTGTTTGGGAAACTTTGGGATCTTTTCTGGAATTTAAACTACATTTTTGTGAAGTTGAAGTTATGATGATGTTTTAAAAACTGCAAATGGTTGAAAATTTTATCAAACGTCTGGAAAAAAGTAGCTCAGGTTTTTTCTCATGAAAAATGCTCAGATTTATTAAACTTTAACTTCAGAAGTTCTTTAAATAAACAGTTGTTGTTGTTTTTCATGCTTTCAGATGAGCTGAGCAATTTCATGTCTAACAAACACATGAAACCATCGAAGCTTCTCCTCCCAAAAAACTTCATATTAAACTAAAACCCACAGTTTTACCTCCACAGATTGAGGTCTACAAAAAGACTCTACATCCACACCTGAGAGAGTGGGCGGAGCCTTCTCTTACCTGTGATGAAGACAGCCTTGCCATGGGTGGGCAGGGCGGCGGGCGGCGGGCCGGTCCTGGCAGCGGAATAGAAACAGCACATGAGTCCGAGCAGCACCAGCAGCAGCACGGCGGGCAGGCAGAGCGCCCACAGCCGCTCCACCAGCACCGTGGCCCCCAGCCACGCCACCAGGGGCGGGGCGGCGCTCAGGTGAGACGCCAAAATCTTCTTCATGGCTCCGCCAACAAACACAGTCAAAACAGCGAGGTAAATCCAGAAAGGAAGAGTGTAATCTTCCATCATCAGAGGAAGAGGAGGGTCACCTGGTTTATTCACCTGTCACCTGTGAGAGCTACCTGTCTGTCTGTCTGCCTGTCTGTCTGTCTATCTGTCTGTTCTTTCCTCCTTCTTCAAAGTCTTTAAATGAAAACCCCAAAGAAGAAGAAGAAGAAGAAGTCAGTCAGTCTCCTCTAGTGTTTCTGTCAGTCTCTCTCCTCTCATTTAGTGTGAATGTCTCTCGACCGCTCTCGCTCTTTGCTGAACACACTGTGTGTGCCTGTGTGTGTGTGTCGGTGTGGAGCTCGTCCCCTGCCTCTCTCTCTCTCTCTGCTCTCTGTATATATAGAGGAGCTGCAGGAGGAGGAGGAGGAGCCCCGCATCTAATCTGCAGCCCACACACACACACACACACTGAAACACACACACACACACAAACACACGCGCTGAAACACACACACTGAAACACACACACACACACACTAACACACACATACACACTAACACACACACACAAACACACACGCTGAAACACACACACTGAAACACACACACACACACTAACACACAAACACAAACACACACGCTGAAACACACACACTGAAACACACACACACACACACACACACACACACACACACACACAAACACACACACACACACTGAAACACACACACACTGAAACACACACACACACACACACACACTAAAACACACACACACCCTGAAACACACACACACTGAAACACACACACACACACACACACACACACACACACACTAACACGCACACTGAAACACACACACACACACTAACACACACACTGAAACACACACACACTGAAACACACACACACTGAAACACACACACACTGACACACACACTTAAACACACACACACACTGAAACACACACACACACTGAAACACACACACACACTGAAACACACACACACTGAAACACACACACACACTGAAACACACACACAATGAAATACACACACACTGACACACACACTGAAACACACACACACACTGAAACACACACACTAACACACACGCACTGAAACACACACACACACTGAAACACGCACACACACTGAAACACACACACACTGAAACACACACACACACTGAAACACACACACTGAAACACACACACACACTGAAACACACACACTAACACACACACACTGAAACACACACACACACACTGAAACACACACACTAACACACACACACTGAAACACACACGCTGAAACACACGCACACACTAACACACACACACTGAAACACACACAGTGAAACACACACACACACTAACACACACACACTGAAACACACACACTGAAACACACACACACTGAAACACACACACTGAAACACACACACTAACACACACACACTGAAACACACACACTGAAACACACACACACACTAACACACATACACAGAAACACACACACTGAAACACACACACTGAAACACACACTGAAACACAGAATGAAAACCTTGTATCTCCAGAAGACTTTTTGGAGGGAAAAAGTTTCAGTTCAATGATTTTAAAGTTAATTATTGAACATTTTTTATTAAAAGCTGAAAAATAAAAATAAAAATAATAAAATAATATCTGAAAATGCGAAAAGTCTCTCTGAAAAATGTAACTGAAGTTAAAAACCAAAAACACGACTAAAAATGTATGATAAAACATACAAAAAACAAAACTGTCTGAAAAACACATAAAAAAGTCCACGATCTACGATCAGGAGAAACATCACTAACATAAAAAAAAACTTACAAAAAACATCAAATAAATGTCTGAAAATCAACAAGTTGAAAAACTTTCAAAACACACAAAAAAGTCCAAAAGACATCAGAAAACCTTAAAAAAAAGTCTGACTAACATGAGAAACATGAAGTCCAGCAGCTGGAGATACGAGGTTTACACTGGACTCCTGTGTTCAGACGTTAAAGGGTTAAAACTCTGAGACATTTTTCCTGAAATGTTTCTTCATTTCCTAAAAACTGAGAACAGAAACTGAACAAACCATCAAAACCATTAAAACCATCTAATCTGTCATCTAAACCAAACTTTGCCTTCAGACATCAAACACACACACGCACACACACACACACACACACGCACGCACGCACGCACACAGACACGCACACACACAGACACACACACTACAAAGAGCTGGTGAAAACACTGTAAAAATTTGTCACTACAGTGAATAATGGAGGCAGGACGAGCTGTTTACACAGTGGAAACAATATCAAGACATAAAACATGTCGACAGGTTTTTAACTCCTTCATGTCCTGAAAAAAATGAAACGGAACGGAGTGAAAAAGTAAATGTACTGTAAAAAATATCCAAGAACAAGTAGAACACAGGTACTGACCAATCAAACAAAAGAACAGAAAGAAATCAGTCCTCTTCGACACCTGTCTGACTGTCTGACTGAACTGTGGTCCTGTCATCTATTGATCCATCTATTGATCTATTCTAGCAGATCCAGATGGGTTTCAGACTCACGGTCAGTCTTTGTTCAGTAGAGTCTGCAGACAGTCTCCAGTTTTCATTATTAAAACATTTCGGAAACGATTGCAGAGTTTAAAAAATAAACTCCATTGCAGAACCAATCAGAGGTCTTCATGTCGGGGCAGTGACATGTGACAGGTCACATGGTTTGTTACACAGAACCATCTAGGGAGTCGTCCTTACAAACTGTTTGAAAAAAGGCAGGTACTTTCAAAGAAAAAAAACACTTGGCAGGTGATTGGATCCATCTGTCATGTCTAACGCAGGGCAACTTCAGCCAATCAGATCAACTCACCAAACTGAAGCTGAAGCTGACAGGAAGAAGAGCGAAAACATCTTTTCTTTAATAAAATTCTTCAGTGTCGTTCTTGGTTCTTCTTTCAATGAAGGAATTCTCTCCAGCTCTGATACAACTGATGCTGTCACAGTATCTACGCTAACCTCTCTGTTTGTTCCAGACGAGTCGCTTCCATGGACGCTTCTCTTTCAGTCCCGCTGATCTCCCAGTGACTTTTGAGTCATTCACAACGTGCCACACGACCAGAGTGAGTGAAGTGCATCAGGGCGGCTGAGCGTCAAGTTTATCGGCCATTCCTCCTGCCTCTGTTTTGGAAAGTCGTGTCAACAGTGTATAAAGTTACTGACACCTACGTTGTTGCCACAGCAACCCATGCATACAGTTTGGTAATGTCTGGACACACAAACCTCATCTGTTCACCTGTAAGTTACAGCATGGACATTCTGAGAAACAAATCCTTTGGACTTTGGATGGTTTTATAGTTTTCCCGTACATAAGTGTCTGCGAGGGTCCGTGTGATGTAAATGTCATCGTCAGAGGGTGTACATGTAGGCTCTGTTTGGACATCCACGTATCCCCAGTTAGTTGTGAACGCACAAACTTGTCCAAGCAGCAACTACAAACATTGATCATGTGTGGAATGTGTCCTCCAAAACAGACTCAAGAAAGCTGTATAAAAAGAACCCACAGGCCTCTATGGTGTCCACAGCTGTCAGGTAACACGTCCGTTTGTGAGAATAATCCAGCCTGAGGTGTTTCCACCTGCAGAGTTGTGTGTTACAGTCATTGTGTTAAATTAAGTTAATGATACCAGTGATGCCAGTGCTGTTGAAAATCCAGTTTTTCATGAAAAATTTGACAAATCTTGATCATGTGTGAAAATTATGGACAAGTGTCTGTTCTGGTAGATGATGTTACGGTTTAAAAAATAAGATAATACAGATAAAAATAAGGCATTGACACATTTAGGGCACCTCAACAGTGAACTGGAGATGAACTGGCATCTCTCCAGTTACCAGTCCATGACCTGTCAGGAGGTCCAGCAGCTCGTCTTCTAATCAAAGGACCAACCAAAACCCAAGTTGCCCCCAATGGTGCAAATGTGTGTTTGTGTGCACGAAAGGGTGAATGTGATGTGGTCATAAAAGGACCTTCAGCAGTTGATTGACTAGAAAAAATGAAAGTCTGTTTCACACCTGTAAATGTAGGTTCAGACCAAACAAGGGGGATGTGAAAGGGCCCAAAGAGTGTTTTCACACCTCACCTGTTTGATTCTGTTAGAACAGACCCTGATGTGTTCACCTGGTTAGTTTGAGGCTGCTGTGAAAACTGTCAGTCGAACCCCGGTTTGGACCAAACAACTGGACAGAGGATGTTTTCACACCTGTAGTTCAGTTCATTTGGTCCAGACCAAAAGGAAAAAAAAAAACTTTTAGTTCTGTTCCGGTTCATGTTCACATCAACTTTTTACAACAAAGCATGAAGAGGAAACGCTCATTACCTGGACAGTTTAGGTGACTGTCATCCTGCATCATCAGGAAATCAGATTCTGGTGTGTGGCAGAACTTTCTGCAGAACATTAATGCCCCTGGTGTGTTTAAGACCTCACAAAGAAGTAATCAATTATAAGCATTATTTTGAAAATTGCTGCACATTATAGAAAAAGGAGGCATCTTGTTAGCTGACAGGAAACTGAACACCTGAGTGTGACGGCGTCCTCGCTGACCTGCTGTGGCTCGTATGTGTGTAATGTCCACACAGAGACAGCGACACTCTTTAATCAGACAAAGCACACAGAGAAGGACACAAGCACAGCAGTTTGAACAGCTTCTGACATGTTAATCAGGAAAAATATCCAAGCTCAAGTGCACACCTGTTACTAAATATAGCAACGTGTCTTATACAGATACATGATCACCTCCTGAACAGATTTCACAATCAGCAGATCAGTTTATCAGCAGTTTAGCTTTTCAAATCATGATAAAATCACATCTTCTGTTATAAAATCCCGTGGTTGCCCCAGAGTGTAAGATTGTATAACATTAAAGAAGATGGTGGACTCGGATGCTTCAAAATGTGTTTTAATAGAGCAAAAGAGTTGAAACAAACAAATCCAGCGAGGGAAAATGAGGAACACAAAGTCCAAAAATACCAAATCCAGTAAATATCACAAAGGTCTGAAACACTGGACGATTCAAAAGGACAGAGAACTAATCAGGCACAGGTGGAACTAATGGTCATCAAAAAGGGTGGGAAAAGGACAGGAGGTAAAGTCAAGACACATGAGGGAGGACGAGGACTACAAAATAAAACAGGAAATGACCAGATAGACTACAAGACTGTAATAAAGAGTCGGTTTGGACCCTAACTGAGACCCACCTTTTCAGGCGGACTCGGTCCAGTTCTTTAGTCCGCACCAGGGTTCAACTGACAGCTTTCACACCAGGCCAAAGGAACCGCAGTGAAGAGGCAAACGGACCGTGGTCTTTTTTAACCGGCCAGAGATCACTTGAAAAGGTGGTACTCAGTCTGCTTCCAAATGGTTTATTTGTGGTGTGAAAGCAAATGAACCAACCACAGGATGATGATTTTGACTGATTTAAGAAGCTAAACTACAAATAAATCTGCTGATGGTGAAATCTGTTCAGGAAGAGCTTTTATATCTGTATAAGTCAGACATGGCAGGTAACAGATATTTATGCAAATCATTTAGTTGCCTAACTGTATGCATGTCAGTGCATGTTAGTATTTTCACTGATTAACAGGTCAAAAGCTGCTGTCTTTGTATCTTCTCCTTCAGCTGAGACAGTCATAAATCCTGAAGGATTAAAATTCTGCAGAAGCTTCTGTCTCATCTCCCCACATGTGTCCTGATGATGCAGGGTGACAGTCACCAAAACTGTCCAATGAGTGAGTTACCTGTCAGTAGTTAACCAGAACTAAAATGCAGTAACAGCTCTTCCCTTTGGTCCAGACCAAATGAAGCAAACGTGAATTTTCTGTGAAGGCCCAAACAAACTGAAAACATCTGATGCACATGTTTTCAAGTATACAGACTGTTTTAATGGCAGATGACTGTTAATAAAGTGCATTGAATCTGAGGTGAAAAAATAATCCTGATGGTGAAAAGTCAGAAAAGTTTAAAAGAAAAACACAAAAATGTTCTTGCTCTTATCTGATGACAAACAAATCAACCAACAAAGTAGTTATTCTTCCTCTGTGGCAGTGTGCAGACCTTCATGTTGGGAAATAAAACTCTTAGATCGCTTTAGAATTAATTTTTAGAGTTCAGTCAGGCTGGTGCAGTGGTCAGCACTGCCGCCTCACAGTCCTCAGGACTCAGGTCCTGAGTTCGATCCCCCGGCTCGCTGGATCAGGGCCTCTCTGTGCAGAGTTTGCATGTTCTCCCCGTGTCTGCGTGGGTTCTCTCCGGGTTCTCCGGCTTCCTCCCACAGTCCACAGACATGCATGCAGGTTAACTGGTGGTTCTAAATTGTCTGTAGGTGTGAATGTGAATGTGAGTGGTTGTCTGTCTCTATGTGTCAGTCCTGTGATGAACTGGCGACTTGTCCAGGGTGAACCCCGCCTCTCACCCAATGTCAGCTGGGATAGGCTCCACCCCCCCGCGACCCTTCAGGAAGAAGCGGTTACAGAAAATGAATGAATGAGTTCAGTCAGGCTTTTTTTTTTTTTTTCTTAAGGCCTCACTACTTCTGTCCGATCATCATTTCTTTTCATTATCATTCTGTAGTTTTGTCTTGGTTTGCAGCTCTGAGCTTCTCCTCCTGCTCGGTGACTTTGACGTGCAGCAGTCAGGATCAGGTCAGCAGCACACAGCGCGTGTCATCACCTGTCTGACACAATTACCCGCTGCTGTGAACACACCCTCTGAGCTGCTCTAACCCCTTTCCCTTAATCTGTGCAGCGTTTGACACGCATCGTGTCCCGCACAGACAGACTCCTCACGTGTCCCAGATCAGCTTTACCCATCACAACCAGCAGATTACAGAGCAGAGACCCAACGCAGGATCCTGAGCGGCGAACAGGAGGCGGCACGCAGAGGGCCCGAGGACACAGAAACGAGGTTTGATGGGTCACCTTGGTTTCTTTACATTCTGGTCACAGAGCTGAACGTGTGAAAATAAATCCAGATCATCTCTGAGACACCCAGCAGGATGTCTGACAACAGTCTGCAGCTCCGAGGGCTTTTACACAAATCTGGAAACTAAAGAGCAGTTTCTAACATCCAACTCATCTAAGTGAGAGGAGAGATTTCATGCTCCAATTTATGTTAGCATGTCCACATGGAAAAGGACAAAAACAAAAAAAATCAAGAAAACTCAACCAAAGAACATAAAAGTACAACACAATGTGAATACAGTTGATGTTTGTCAAGGAGATTCAGAGAAGTTGCCTCATAAAGCTGGATTTCTACTTCTAGTAGCTGCATATTCTACGCTGCAGCCCGACATGAACTCTGCAGAAATAATTGCAACTTCACATAACAGCAATGCAGAGAGCAACAGCTGTGATTGGTCCATGTCCTGGTCAAACATGGTCTAGAATGATGGTGATCAGCAGATGCAGTCGTGCCCTGCGGGAATGACACACCGGCGCACACATATAAATGCTCAGAACAGCGTAGATCACTTGTGATTTCCAAATTTGGCAGTTTAAAGTTTAAAGTTCAAAATTTTGCAAAGTTCTCTCGTTCATTCTCTGGTGAAGAGTTCAATGAGAAGATTAATACCTCTCTCATATCTGTGACCTTGCAGGAAGGCGTTGTCATCATAATTTTGAATTAATTCATCTGCAACATGTGAGGATCAGGATGTCCTGTGTAGCTGTCATATGTAACCATAAAATCAGTTTTTATCTGCCTTATCTGCAGCTGAAGGGTCCACTGTGTTCAGGGACGAGGTGAGGATGAAATCTGATCGGATCTCAGGTTTCCTGTGTTTGACCTCCGAGGAACATTCACGTCATTTCTCAAAGTGGAACGCACAGAAAAAACAGCAGCTGGTCGTGAACCTGGAAATCTATCTGGATTCATCAGCTGTGACTCAGTGAAGTTCAGAATGTGTTACGTCTTTAGTCATAAATCTGCTGGAAAACATGAAAAATGGAGGAACAAGCTGTGAACAGTGACTGAAATGTGTCATCTGAAGAACAGACATGACAGAGACATGTACAGTGGACACGAGGACTGAACACCCGAGTCACTGGGTTCAGATCCTGCTTGTATTTAGAGAATTGGACTCTGTGTTGATTTTGTGGGGTTGAAATGTGGATCTGAACCCTGTTTGAGACAGTAAAAATGTTTCCTCGAGGCTCATTAGATCAAACTGCTCTGATGTAATAAAGTGTCCCTCTGTCCTCTCCAGGATGGACTCGTCCCTCAGCAGACCTCTGTGTCCCATTCAGAAAGACATTTTTCGGTCTCTCTGTGCTGCTGCCCGGTTGAGCTGGGTCTGATTGCAGCTCATCGTGCCAAACATGCCTCCAGCTCGCTGGAATAAAAGCAGCCTATTACAGGCGGCCGTGTGTGAGCCAAGAGCAGGCTGGCAGTGACAGAAAGCGTCACGTCTTCAGTCAGCCGGCTGGCCGGGTCGGTCCGCTCCAAGAATTCAGTGTGCTGCGTTTCTGAGAACTGAATAAATACAGACTGTGACACTACTGGCTGTTTGTTTTGGTGCGCATGTTGGCTGCTGCACTGATTCACACTCACAGAGCGAGAGGCTGCAGACGGACCTGATCCTGCTCCGGACTGTAGGGGGCGACGGCTGCAGGCGGAGGAGAAGGTGGAGCTGCTGCCCAGGTTCACCACCCGCTCTGACCACACTCTGGGCAACGTGTACCGTTGTTCTGCTGGGATATGACTGGCTGCCTGGAGATCTGATTACACACAGGCACTCAACACTAAATTACTTTTATTAGTCAACTCAGCTGCTATAAGTGATGACATGTATAACATCCCCAATTCCAAAAAAGTTGGAATGTCATGTAAAATGTAAATAAGAAGAGAACACAATGATCTGCAACCTATATTCAACTGAATCCAACACAAAGACCAGATATTTAATGTTCAAACTGATAAACTTTAATGTTTCCTGTAAATCTCCAGTCATTGTGTTTCAGGATCCTGTTTCTCTCTGTGATCCATCATCTTTTCTTCTAACACTCAGTCAGTGTTTGTGAACTGAGACACTAACTGTTGAAGTTTTGACAGTGAAGATGTCATGAGACAAAAATGACATAAAAAGATAAAAATTATGTAACAACTATCTGTTTATGTGAATGGCAGAAATTTTTCAATGTAAAATCAAATGCTGTCATGAATTATTTGTAGCATGAAAACATAACTTAAAAACGTTGAGTGACGGCAGAATTTTCTTTCCTTTGTGTTTATTAAACATTTCAAAATTTCATTTCAAAATTAATTGTTAAGTGTTAAAATTAAGTGTTTTTTGCAGTGGGAGAGGAGGAAGTACATGCTGAGTTGTAATTACTGAAAACATTCAGGTTGGCCTCATTAATCAGTCCCTCCAGGATTTCACAGGTTTATTATTATTGGTCATATTATTATTATTGACACTTAATATGTCTGATTTAACGACAACTTTCCTAAAAAAATTGTGATGATTTAGGTGATTTAGGTCTTTTTTGCAGTGAAATTGTGGAAATTACAAAAAAGTTGCAAGTTTTAAAATTCTTTGGATCATTTTTTGTTTATAATTTATTAAAAATCAAAGGCAGCTTGTTCCTGGGAGAATGAATGTCTAACCCTCACACAAAAAGCCTCAAGATTACAAAGATTCAAGCAAAATACTCTTTAAATGTAAATGAAGAAGTTCACTTGTGGGATATTCTATCAAGAAACAAAATGTTTTTCGAGCTCAAACTCAAAAACTATAAGTGATCATTAATAAATGTTATAAACCTCTTCAGGGACAAAATAAAAAGAATAAAAATACAACAGAATAGTAAATAATAAAACACTGAGTCAGGTCATTGAGATGTACGTGTATGATTTCAGCCTCGGGGGACTGCTCTGATTGCTGCACCTCGTGCGAAACTTCTGCAGTGATTGGACAAAATTGTAGAATTCACAGGGATTGGTTGAATTTGCGTTAACTGTTGCAATCACAACTTCCTGGAGGGACCGATCAATAATTTTAATTTAACCATAATCAAACAGTATATGTAACAGTTGGTATAATCTCAGACTTTTGACTTTATGACGTCAAGAAAATTGTGAAGATTTATTGCCTCTTTTAATCCTTCTGACTCGTCTGGTTTTTACAGTGTGAGAGAGCGCTGGTTGCAGGTTGATGGAGGCAGCAGCTCTTTAATGATCTGGAACTGAGACTCACTGATCAATCATCATTCTCCAGAATCACTTGTAGCAGCTTTAAGTTCCAGTTTCCTAGAACTGAGACGGCAGTTAGGGAAGTTAATACGAGGCACGTCATGATCAGAGGTCAGATATAGTTTGTTCCCTCTGACCATAAAGAACGAGCATCAAAGTGGTGAAATCAGAGCAGCAGAGGACGTGAACCTGACAGGCAGGAAATGACCTGCTGATGGTAGGTCATCATGTGACCACCTACAGAGCATGAAGACAAAGCGGTGTGAGGGGAGCCGCTCTGCACGCAAAGAGGGGGCCTCTGCTCCGGTCTACTTACAGCACACAGTGAACAATGAGCCTCAGATTGAGGTCAGTGTGTCACAGATCTCCTCTGCTCCACACCAGCTGCTCACAGTGGAAACCAGTGGATCTACTGGGAGCAGCCTGTTGGAGGAGGAACACCTGTGGATTCCAAAGTGGACCATCTGACAAACATGATCACTGTGCAGGAGGAGGAGGAGGAAGAGGAGGAGGAGGAAGGTGAGATGGGCACTAGATCATGAGGGATGTTTGACAGATTTCATCTATTGTTTAAACAATAATGTCAAAAATATCACCTCAGAGGATCACAGAGGAGTGAACAGACCTGCAGATCATAAACCATCCAAAGTACTTTATCATTTATTTTATTTTACTTATTTATTTATTTCATTCTCAGGAACAGTGCATATAGATCAGATCCTTTATTTGTCAGATGTAACATTGGCAACCTGAAACTCAGTATCCAGCTTGAATCCATCCAGCTCACACCTTCAAGGTCTGCAGGAATCCTGGGTGTCATGACTGACGACCAGCTAACCTTCAAGGTCCATATGGCCTCGATTGCTTGGTCGTGAAGTTTTCCCCTGAACATCAGGAAGATCAGACCCGACCTATCTCAGCATGCAGTACAACTCCTGGTTCAGGCTCTTGTAACATCACACACTGACTCCTGCAGCTCCTCGCCTGCAGACCTCCCTTCGTGCATGTTCAAACCTCTACCGATGATCAAGAATGTGGCAGTGCATCTGGTTTTCAATCAGCCAAGAACAGCATCTGACACCCTGCTGTTCAGATTGCCCCACTGGCTTCACTGGATTCAAAGCCAAAAGCAACTAAAACTGCTCCGTCTACCTGAACTCCCTCATCCAGGTCTGCGCTCCCTCCGCTCACTGTGCTCTGCCAAAGAAACACGCCTGATTCAACCACCACAACAGCCCAAAGTCACTAACTAGACTCTTCGGAACGAGCTATTGGACCATGTTTGATCTGCAGAGTCCCTCTCAGTCTTTAAGAGAAGACTGAAGACCAGCTCTCTACTCAACACATTTGCATTTGACTGCACAAGATATTCATAAAAAAAACAAAAAACAATACAATGCATCTTATGCACTCTATGCTCAAAGTCACTGTCATTTCCTGTAGGCACCTCATCCAATCAGACTTGATCGTTGCTCCATGTCACTGACCTGTGTTGTTCTCTCCTGAGTAGATCCTTGCTTGTGTTGTATCAGCTGTCAGGTGTACGTTGCTTTGGATAAAAGCATCTGATAAATGAAATTGTAAGATTGTAAAATCAACATAAAAACAAGTTATAAATGTAAAGGATGCAAGAACACAAGCAGGGACAGACAGGAGAAATGAGACACAAAGGACGCTGTTGTAAAGATCTAAGAACTAAATGAACTATAGATTATGTCACATGTTATGTCATGTGGCATAAAGGAGACATAATGTAATTTATGGAGGTTCATTCAGACGTCTCATCACTGTTTCAGTCCTGCATCAAACCTGCTGAACGTCTCAGACTCTCAGCTGAATCACATGTGATCATAAAGACTCTAACACAAAGCTGCAGACGCACATGATGTCAGTGTTCAGGAGGAGAAACTCCACATGTTTGAGCAGCACAGTGACTGTTTCTGTCTGCAGCTCGCTGCTCTGAAATCTACACACTCATCAGTTCAGTAGAGATTGTTGCTGTAGTTCAGGGAGACAGAGCAGGAGAAACACAAGGTTATTTATAAAACTTTACTTCAACATGGAAATGATCTTATCTGAGCAAAGTCTAGACTCAACATGAAGTGATTAATCTGTCATCTGGCTTCAGTCTCCTCCACTATTGCTGTGACTTTTTTTTTTGTTTTTTTCTTCTTTTGCTTCAAATCCTCTGTTCTGCAGTACATACGAGGAAATCACTTCGTAAGGCAGGTGCCATCAATTTGAAGTTAATTAGAGATTTATAGATCACAGGTGCTTACAGGGTTGGGAAGGTTATTTTAAAACTTGAATCTGAAACAGTTACTAATTACCTGTTAAAACATGTAGTCAGTAAAGTAATCCAAGTATCACAATATGAGTATTATTATTACTCTCTGTGACTTTTGGATTACCACAGAATAAAATATGGTGAAATTGTTCAGTCTAATACAGTGTTTTAGGGCTGCAGCTAACGATTTGATAGTTGTTTGGTCCATAAAATGTCAGAAAATGTTGACTGACATGATGACAGTGTTCACACCACACTGAAGCGTCAGACTATACAGACTCTGTATTATCTGTGTATTTCAAAGCTTCCTGCTGGAAATGAGCAGCCAAACCTTCTGTACAAACTGCAGTTTCCTCATATATCTTTCCATCAACATGATGCATACACCCTGCAGTGTGTGTGTGTGTGTGTGTGTGTGTGTGTGTGTGTGCACAGTGGCTTCACTCAGATCAGACAGGTGTTGATCAGAGCAGAGGGGTTAAAGTTTAGTCTTGTCTAGTGGCAGTAAATGTACAGTTTATCCATGAAAACTCTGTAGAAAAAGTCCAAGAAGGTTCTGTGTCTTGTTTCTCAGCTGCAGGTGAAGTGAAGGAGAGTCTGTGGGATTAAACTGGAGCAGAGTGAGCTGATCTCACGCCGCCCCAAATCTAGATTACAAAATGTAGACAAAATACATTTTTATTGCTCACCAGCTACACGTTTGTTCATGTATTGTCAAAAAGACTTAAAGCTTCAGGTTGTGTTTAGCGTAGTGTGATGTAGATGCAGCTGAGACGCGTGATGCACAGAGCTGCAGACAGCTACACTGATAAAAAATGAAAGCATTTCTGACTCTGCTGCGGTCGACACAGAAGGAAAGAACACATTTCTCAATGTGGGTGGTTTTCAGGTCATCACATTCTCAAGAACAGTTTGAGGGAATTTCTTCAAACTTGGTACAAACATTCACTTGGACTCAAAATAAACTGATCAGATTTTGGAGGTCAAAGGTCACAGTGACCTCACTGAACACATTTTTGCCCATAACTGAAAATGATGAGGTGTTGACATTTTATATACAGAAGGTCAAAGGTCAGTTTCACTGTGACATCATAATGTTCAACTCTCCTCCTCTGTGAAAATACACTTAATACCTAAAATGTCATCTTATTCTCTGTCCATAAAAAGATTTTCAGTTTTGATAAAGTTTGATCACATCTGATCACATCTGATCGGATCTGATCACATCTGACTGATCTGTCTGGATGTTGTGTGAAAGAAAGAAATCTCTACTGTCAGTTTATTTTGTTTGTTCTGTGGTTTTCTTGTGGACAAAAAGTTCAGCACTAAAATAAAAACAATATTTTTTCAATTTTATTTCATAACCACACACACATACACACACACACACACACACACACATACACACACACACACACATACACACACACACACACACACACACACACACACACACACTGAGCTGAGCTGTTCTCCTGGAGCTGTTGGTGTTTCAGATGAAGAACAGAGTCTCAGTCTGTATCTGTGTTCACGTCATGTGGTTGAAGCATGAGAGGGTTTAGCTCTGAGCTGATCCATCACACACACACACACACACACACACACACACACACACACACACAGAACACAACCTTCAGAGCTCAGACTGTTCACCACAAACTCACAAAATGATCCTGATCTACTTACTCAGTTTATCAGTGAAAACAAAAGTTCCTGTTCAGACAGGAAGTGTCACTCTGTCACTGTGTTCAGTTTAGTTTTATTTTGTACAATTTGTTTCTCTCGCACTTATTTTAAAACAGCATTTAAAAAAAGCATGAAGTTATTAAAAACAGAAAATACAGAAAAAATACAAGTGATGACAAACTAATAATAACAACATATGTGTGATAGAAAAAATAATATCTATTTCAAAGCACAAACTGTGTTTGGCAGAAGAACATGAAGAAGAGGAACACAGAACAGACTGCAGGACACATGACAGGCTGCAGAACATGAAGAACATAGAACAGGCTACAGAACTGCAACATAAAAAACAAGAGCTGAAACTTGTTTACCAACCACTGGTTTATCTTCTCTCATCAGTCAACAGACACAACATGTTGGTCACCAGGATATATTTGAATAAGTGCTCCAGCTAATATAAAAATAAAATCAGTTTTATCCTGTAATGGTGATGCTCACATTAAGAAGAGGAACAAAGAAAAGGCTGCAGAACATGAAGAAGAGGAACACAGAACAGGCTGTGTTCTTGCTGACTCGGATCAGAACACTCGACCTGATATGATCCAGAACAACTTGCTTGCAACACTTTGAGTTCAATCGGAGCCAAAAACAACTGAGTGAGTGAAATTCTGTGTAAGCAGATTATTTCTCTCTGAAGCCGATTATTAGAATTCATCTTTTTAGAAAGAACAGAACCTCCCTGCAGGTTCTCTGATGTTCTCTCCTTATATCACATTAACTCTTTATATCTCCTTATATCACATCATATCCATCACTCTGACCTCACAGGACTTGAGTCAAAGAAACAAGTTCAGTCCTCAGTTGGACCAATCAGAGACAGGTTTTCTATCTTTGACTGAAAACAGGCAGATAATTGTTCTGACTGCTGGACTCAGGAATACTCTCCAGGATCCTGACCCACTTTGACTGATCTGTGGACAAATTCTGGAGGTTCTTTACTCTGATAATCTGGATTATTCTGACCACAGGGATGTTTTTTTTTAAATGACGAATGACTGACAACACAAGAGTTGAATCTGTCAATACATTCATGATCATATTTCCTTGAGACAATTTGAGCCTGTCAGTGACAAAAACAAGCGTCAGCTGTCCCGCTCTCAGCGGTGCGCTCTGGTGAAGCGTCTGATGGCACGTCAGCTGTCCCGATGATGCTCACTGACTGACAAAGAAAAGAAACTGCACTGAGGAGCGAGGACGCAGGAGAGCAGCCTTCCTGACAGACTGTCAGCTGAAAACCAGGACTAATAATCCTCCAGCAGACATCTGGCTCACTTGAACAAGATGACTGAGAAACAGTACAAGTGGAAGTGCTGTCACTTTCTTCTTCTTCTTTCATGAATCACTGTAATTCAGATGTGCACATTAAAGACTATAGATATTTAATACAATAAGACGGTGATCCTAAACATTGACATGGTTCAGTTCAGTTTATTGTTTACTGTTTTGTTCTGTCATAATTCATAGAATAGACAAACAGAACTGCCCTGCATGTGTGGAACACATCAGAGAATTGGACAGCGTTCTGTTATTGATCTGATTTCATGTGTGAGAAACTGTCAGACTGTGACAGTCACAACATTACACACACATCTGCCACATGTTCTGTTTAAGATTTCCAAACTGTCACTGATGTAAAGGGCACACACACAAACACACACACACACTGGCCTATCCAGAGCTGTTCTACATGTCATGTGACTGTAATGTGTTTCATGATTTGTAGACTGCCCTTTGCTGACACGTCTGAAATATGTTTCATTTAACAGGGAAAGACGGAAGATAATTCTGCCAAATGTCTCCTGATTTATGACTAATTTCTGGCACTTTGCAGCATGTTTCAGCTCTACGACGAGAGTGTCTGCATGATGTGTCAGTGTGTGTGTGATGTGTCAGTCTGCGTGTGATGTGTCAGTCTGCGTGTGATGTGTCAGTCTGTGTGTGATGTCTCAGTGTGTGTGTAATGTGTCTGTGTGTGTGTAATGTGTCAGTGTGTGTGTGATGTGTCAGTCTGTGTGTGATGTGTCAGTGTGTGTGTGATGTGTCAGTCTGCGTGTGATGTGTCTGTGTGTGATGTGTCAGTGTGTGTGTGATGTGTCAGTCTGCGTGTGATGTGTCAGTCTGTGTGATGTGTCAGTGTGTGTGTGATGTGTCAGTGTGTGTGTGATGTGTCAGTGTGTGTGTGATGTGTCAGTCTGTGTGTGATGTGTCAGTCTGTGTGTGATGTGTCAGTGTGTGTGTGATGTATGAAACGATGTAGAACAGCAGCTCTGTATAATCAGGTCTGTGTACCCTGACGGTCAGTCAGATGGAGGTCTGTCTGTGCTGCGAACACTGTGACCTGGTTTCATCTGTTCCTCAGCAGGACTCAGAGAGAACATATGAACAGGGGGACGATCCATCCATCAGCTCTCAGTCACAAACAAAGTCAACTTCCCGCTCTGCTCGCCGCCTCGCTGCGGCTGAAGAATGCTCTCTTTGTGGAGGTGGAGGTGCTGCTGCAGGATCACTGTGTGTGAGAGAGTGTGTGTGTGTAAGCTCTCATTAGAGGATGGCGTGACATGAGGACCTCTGTGTGGACACCAACCCGCCTGAGACGCTGTCAAAACGCTGCAGGTCCACAGTAAACAGGAACAGTAACAATAGCACGCAGCACACGCCTCATTTAACAATTAGTGCTGCAGCAGTAAACAACATGCTGTCTGTGTGAGCCGCCATGTTCACATGTGAGCTCATGTTCTGCTCAGTGTGGAGCTGCATGATGGGGACAACGAGGGACAATGAGGAACAACACAGGACAACACTGGAGAACACAGCAGAGCAACAGTTCAGGCTTTAAATTCATGCAGCTTTTTGACACATTAAACAGGAAATTTCAACAGGATCTGAGGTCACATGATCAGACACATTTCAAACACATGGAAGTGAATATTTAACCTGACCAGAGGTTAAAGTCTACAGTGCACACAGCATGACAGGATGGACATTTTGTGTTGTTCACTCTAGGGATGCAAATCTGAATACATTATTCAGGAAAAGCACAAAGTGACAGAAACAGATCTTTCTTCTGTCTAAAGTCGCTCATTTTTATTCACAAACACTCCACACCCCACGACGACCTCGTCAAAGTTAAAAAAGGTCTCGTCTGCCTTCATCGATCACTGATTTCATGAGCCAAGATTATTCCTTTTCCATGTTGTAGAGTTTGTGTTCCTAATGTAAAACTGAATGTTTGACTCACAAAACCTTTTTCTGATTTTTCAGTATCCTCCAGTTAAAGTGGAGGTGGTGGGGGCTAAACTGAGTTTAGCTAAAAATAAAAAGAGTGGATGAAAAGTTCAGCATGATGATGTGGAAATAAACTTCACACAGTTGCATTGCCAATAAGGATGGAAACTCAGTGCTAATGTGGCACCACAGGACAAGACCAAAACCCAGTGGACCGAATCACAGCACAGATTTCAGTGCCACATCTCAGTGCTGTCAGTTAAAATAGTTTTCCTGTGGTGCGGATGTTAGAGACGTATCACTAAACTCTGGCAGCAGGTGACGTGACGTTAGCCTTCTGTTTGCTCACAGATATGGTAAAATGCAGAGCTAAACGGTCTAAAGTGTTGCTGCATTTCACTTGAAATGAGTCCAAAACCAAGTGGGACGTGGATCAGCAGTGTTCCTCTGCAGTTCAGCCCAGGGCCATCATGTACCTTTGGACTGAGACTTTCTCTTCAGAGATTCAGTGACCTGTTTGCAGTGAAATCACTTGCAGGATTTTTACTCACGGTTTTTGCGGAGGTGTTCCCCTCTGACACAGAAATCACATCATAAACTTGTCAGCCAGGACAGCTGCTTTTGTTAAAGCTGGAAGGCGCGGGTGTGCCAGGGTGTGCCGTTGCCCAGATGTTCTCCTGAAAGCGTTTGCTCAGGGTTTAATTGAGCGCGGAGCTCTTTGAAATCTGTGGTTATTCAAACAGGAGGAAATGTACCATAGCATGTCGCTACGACAACACAATGAAGAGAACAGTGTTCTAATAAATCACGCCATTACACATCCAGCAGTGCATGCTGGGTAACAGAGCCACTACAGCCACAAACACACCCCAGAGACTCCTGTCATTCACTCATTCATCACTCACATGTTCTTTTATTTCATTGTTGTCTTTACAGGCTGTTTTACATCCATAAAATATAATTTAAAGGGCCAGTCTGTAGGATTTAGTGACATCTAGTGCTGAGCTGCAGACTTTGAATTCCTCGTCTCACTCTCCCCTTCTCAGTGTGTCGGAGTAACACATGTACTGGAGCGGTGTTTCTCAACCTGAGGGTCCCCACGGGGGTCACAAGATGGTTGTGGAGAATTAACAACTTAAACCACTGTGTTCTGAACACAAAACATAAAAAAGAAATTTAACAAACTGCTCAGTGCAGCACTAGGCATGATGGGAAATGAGGGCTGTATTTTAGACTTGGGAATAGTTTTTACATTACATTTTGTCAATCTTGTTGTGGACTGGCGTCTTTGGACTAATCTTGGGAGCTCTGAGTCCTCTGTCTTTTTTCTGTCACCTTATATAATGGTGTTTCTTGAGAAAAAGTAAAAAAACAAAAACAAAAACAAAAAACAGATGAGGGTTAAATCCAGAGAGGCAGCCAAACTTGTGCAGAAGGGGGTCAGACAGGCAGGACGGGGCTGGAGAGCTGAAGCGGATACAAACTAGATAAAATGGTCAGGAATGAGTGGAAACGAGCTGTGCTGCATGTATACGACTGCAGGACTAATGAGGAGACGGGGAACATGTGAGCAGGTGGGCAGGTGGGCAGGGAAGGTCAGGTGATGGGAACCGTGGGAACAGAGAATATTTTTGATCATATATTGTCTTTTTGAAATCTGTTATTTTTAATGTTGTTTATCTTGACATAAAGTTTGTTTAGTTTGATCATTTTGTGTAAGTTTTGTTTGTATCCTGACATGTTTCGTGAATCCTTAGGTGGACTCTTCCCTCCTGTGGTTTGGCTGCAGGATCATCTCGTTAGCAGATAATGGGTTAACGAGGGTTTAGTGGTTCCCCGTTAAGCGTCATATTAAATGATCTATGTCTTATGGTGCCCCGTGCGAAGCCATGGACCGTCTCTCTGACCTCACATCATAAAGAACCACAACCAGCCTGTCAGACAGAGCTCAGGGTCACACAGCACTCTGAAAACAGCAGGACAGTGAAGGCAGAAACCTGGATCCAGATTACTCAACAGTTAATCTGAGCGGTCATGGGCCTGCTGGTCGCACCTGAGCCTCTGAGCCTCTGATCTGGAGACCATTAGTGTCCATGACTGAGACACTAAGACTCTCCCCATCCACAATCCTGTTCCTGGACCGCCTCCGTATTTACTCTGCTGTTTCTGTCTGCTGTGGATCTAAAGGTCAAGGTGCAGGTGAGGGTTTAATCTGCTCACCTGTAGTTCAGACGTTCAGAAAAAACTGTTTTTTCCATGACACAATCCTGAACCAGGAGCAGCGCTGAGTCCGTCTCACCTGGGACACAGTTATAGCATATATATATCCTGACTGGAGTTTGCATGTTCTCCAGGTTTCCTGCAGGTGCGCTGGTTTCCTCCACTTTACACTAGGTCAATTCTTCGGTCACCTGACCTTGACCAAGGCACAGGCTTAGAAGTGGAGTTGGTCCCCGGGCGCTGCACAGCGGCTGCACGCTGCTCAGATGGGTTCAGTGTACGCCTGAATTCTGGAATCTGTTCCAACTGATCCTTCTGGAGTTTGAACGAACCTGTTGTGTTGTATTATAGCAGCAAATCGTGGGGGATTTTCCCACCTCCAACAGGAAAAAGTACAATGGAATGCCATTCAAAGTTGTGAACTTGGGGCAAATCCATCTGCCCCAGCTTCATGAGGGAACAGCTGTCTGATGTCAAACAACAATGGCAACACTGTGGAAGCCTAAAACAAAAGATGCTATCACATAACAAAACCCATTCTGCATTTAAATTGATGTCAAAATATGTCAACAATGTTATTAAATGCTGTAAATTAAATATATAAATGTATCTGTTACCTTGCATGTCCTTTTTCCTCCTTGGTGTTGTTGCTGCAGGAGGCTGCACTGCTCAGGGTTCAACTGAGCGAACACTCGCCTACAAACTCATCAGTTTGTCGGGTTCAGTCATGGTTTTTGTTTACTTTGAGCATCTGTGCACCTGGAGGGCTCTGAGGTCTGAAGTTGGACATTTCAGCTGTGAAATTCTGACCTCTGACACCAAACACTCGAACGCAGCATAAAGATAGACTTCTGTTGTTGCTGAGATCTTCAGACCCCCTCAGGGCTCATTGTTGATGTCCTGTGCAGAAGTGTGATGCATTTACTTGAGAAAAATAAGTTCTGGTTTGTTTTTCTGAGGTAATGAGTTGAGTAATGAGACACCTTCAGCAAGCTCTCTATGTCCAGGGCCAGCTTTGAGCCCCCGCCCAGAGTGTAACCCAAATCCCATACCCAGCCTCCAGCATGTTCCAGTGGGCACATGCAGGTCTCTTCCTCATCCAAGTCCTCTAATACCCCGTCCAGGAACCTCGTCCACCAGCTAAACCTGTACCCCCCCCCCCCCCCCCCCACAGGCCACAGCTGCTGTGGATTACAGCCATGTTGCCTTGTACACAAGGAAACTAATATAGTGATGTTGATTTCAATGACTAATGAAAGTGGTACCAGGATACTGCTGCAGTACATCTTCTACACCATTTTTGCATTTCAGTCAGACAGTTCATGTGTAAGAATGTTTACTGCAGCAGCAGAACAGAGTTTGGTGTCTAGGCTCCAACCTCATCACTCCTCGCAGATTATAGAGCTGTAGTGGAGTGATGAACACATATCTAACCCCTGTTGGAGCCTGCAGGTGGATGCTGGGGTGGTGGTGATGCTGATGCAGGGCAGTGATGGCACTGACAGGCAGAGAGAGAGATGGGGGGGTTTAGCAGTTTAAATAGACCAGCAGACTGGAGGGGTGCGTTTGGTTTACGTGGTTACATGTGGTGCAGCTTGAGTTGACTGTCTTAACTAGCTCACAGGCACTGCTATATTTTTTTTGTCTTGTACTGTCTTTTGTCTTTCTTTTATGTCATTTTTATCTTGTTACGTCTTTCACACCTTTTCCATTTTGTCAGGTCTTTTATCTTGTTTTTATGTCTTTTTACATCTTTTATGTCATTTTTGTCTTATTATATCTTTTAAGCCTTGTTATTTTTTTGTCTTGTTAGATTGTTTTCTGTTGCTTCTTTTATGTCTTGTTTTGTCTTTTATCATGTCTATCTTAAACCCAGCTTTGGCTGCAGCTGCCACATGTTCATGCCACTGACACTTGGTACACCTACCCCCTGCCTCCCCATTGCCTGTCTGGGCCCACTGGAACATGTTGGAGGCTGGTTGTGGAATTTGTGGGGGGCCTCCCCAAGGCTGGAGAGCCAGGGTTAGGGACTTTGACTTAGGCTTATGGGGCCCTGCCTGGGCCCCCCAGAGCTGGATGGAGGATGTGCTCCAGTGAATGTCGATGCATCACACTGTCGTAACTCTGAAACATGTGGCTCAGTTTCAGACAAATGACCACAGGAGTTAAACTGCAGTGAAGTACAAGTTTCAGTTTGTGTTGATTATGTGACCAACCTGTTAGCACATAGCTAACAGCAGCCTAACTGACCCTGAGCTTGTTAAGAGCTTTACTGGATTATACACTTTGTGTTAAGTTGGACATTCATGGCATGTGTGGAATTAATGAAATCCAGCCTATAAGTTCAATTAGTCATCAGTGTTGGAGGAAACACAAAGTGTTTGTTTGAAAACTGCTAATGAAGCTTCTCAGTTCAGGATATTTTAAAGAGAGCAGCACTAATCCACCTCTGCTGCAGAAAACACAACTTTCATTCAGTCTCTCGTTCACTCACTTTATTATCTCTATATATATTCACTTTATTGTATCTCTGCGGAGTAAAATGACATGAAGTCATGTTTGCATTGAGGAACAGATGATGTGAATGAATAGAGGTGGAGCCAGTCAGGAACACTGTCAGCTGTTCATTATGATATTAAATCTGAATCAATCACCTGATCTGTTGTCTTTATGGACCAATCCAGCAGCTGATTGATGAGTTTTGCTGTCAAGTGTTGCTCAGCTGGTGCACAAAGACACACGACAGAGACCTACGAGACGTGTCATGTCTGTCCCTCAGGGATTTCAGCTGTAATGTGTGGTTGAAGAATGCAGGAAAAACTTTGACCTTGAGTTAAGAAACAGTTTTACTACAATTTCAGTCATGAATAAAGTTTAAAGCACAGCTGGGCCACTGTTACTGTGACTGTATTTATTTATGTGCTGCTTGTGATGTCCAGTCCGATTGTCTGTGAGGACGGTCTTTTAAACACTCTATTACCTTGTTTCTGTTCTGTTATGTCCTTTAGGTTTTTTTTTTATCTTGTTATGTCTTTTTTTGGCTTAATGCTTCCTTTAAGTTGTCTTGCTTTTTTTTTGTTTTGTCCACTTTTTTTTGTCTTTTTTGTGTGTTTCTGTTTATTTATGTCATTTTTGTCCTGTCTTGTCTTTTATGTCGTATTTGTCTTTTTTGCTGTTACGTTTTGTGTTTTTGTCTTTCAGAGGAAATGAAGAGTGAAACATGAATGAATACGATCCAGATAGGGGGAAATAAACAAACATTAGTTTAATGAATCTATCCTGCTGACCTTTATTTCTCTAAAATTCAACTTCTGACTTGTTTTTTTTTCCAGCTCCATCCCCAGTTATTGTCAATGATTGATGAATATTGTAGGATTGTGAAAGCAGGAACCTTTTCTTGGCTTCTGAAAGGTGAGCGGGCCAAATAAAGTTTGGGAAACGCTGGTTGCACTGATTGTTTTTGCACGTAGATAAGATCTGAACACAGCGCAGGCCAGACTTCCTCTAGATGTGTTCAGACAGATCTGATCGCAGTCTGTGTGTTTACACCTGCATTAAGCTGCATTCTTCCTCATGTGGACACATTATCCAGATACAGATCACATTTAAATAGCAGGTGTAAATGGGGCGTGAAAGTCATGCAGCGAGTACAAGGCTTCAGTGAACTGTGAAGGTGATGATGAAAATAATCTGTCCTTGTTTTGGTGTTCCTGTGTTTACTACAGCCTGAGAGAGAGAGAAAGCTCCATGTTCCCTGTCAGGAACCAGTTTTGGATAATCTGCTGTGAAAACAAGAGTTCCCAAACACAGAGTGCCGGATTAAAGAGGTCGGGGACAACATGGCCGTTACATAAAGACCGGGCCGTGTTGTTGTTTTGGACGGAGGTGTAAATACTACTTCTCATGGCTACTATTCCAAACGTAATGTTCCTGATGGCGAGGTAGTAGGTGAGCCGATAAGCAGATTTGCAGTAGTAGCTCACTGCAGCAAACGGAGGTGGAGCGTACCAAGATAGTAGTCAGCTTTAGCAGGATTGAACAGGAGGCTTTCCAAAAAACAGGCTGACCTAAACGTTTAGAGAGGTGAGAACAGATGAACCCGCAGTGGAAAAAACAAAGTCTGCCGCCGTGTTATACAGTCGCTGGAAACACACGACTCGCTGCTGCAGGCGGGAAACACGGCGCTGCGTTCAGGACAGG
>CM034591.1:694574-734574 GCA_020091685.1 Lutjanus erythropterus
TCTGTCATGTCCCTCCAGTCACCCCCCCGCCTCTCCTGTAGAGCTGGCCGGAGATCAGCAGCTATCCGCGGTCAAGCCGAGGCTGTCAGACCGAACAGCAAAATAATACACGCAAACTTTTTGTAGTTCATATTTTCAAGTCATGCTTTCTGCTGGTGCTTCATACAGTGTTGCCTGTGACACTGTATTAAACACGGGTTATTTGGAGGTCTTATTGTGGTGCTTTTTAACACGTTTGATAGCTAAAGAGCATAGAGGCTAATACTATTAGCTACAGGTCTCTTATCAACTACGGTGGCTCTCTAAGGTCAGACAGCGGCCGGGAAAAAAGGCACAGCGACGTTTTCCTTCCTTGGTGTGTCTATTTGTACGTGTTTATTTGTGAAGTATGGGTATAGTATTGTATATTATAAGTTAATTGAACAACCTGGGCTCATGTGTTTTGTCTTTTTCTCCCCTTTGCAGGCTCATAAGTCTGCCAGCAGTCCAGACCGTGCTGTCCGTGTGCGTCTCCTGACCGGCCACCTGTATATTTTTATATGTTCTGTCTTGTTTATCTTTTCTGTGCTGGAGTTGTTTTGACTATGCAGTCCGAAATAAATGTATGATCATTAACTTGAATCGTTCGTGTCTCTTTATTTTATTCACACACTAAATTAGGAAGCTATTTTGATGGTCCAGCATATTGTTTTTTTATTGTCATATTACCATATTCCTATCACATGTAAGATGAGATATTATGATAGATATTATGCGATATGAGATATTTGCTGATAGAATGATTCGACCTGAATAAATAAAGGTCATAGAAGCTGTAGAGAGGCTACGCTGTGCAGCTTTGATACATCGGCCAAACGTTGTCTGGAGAGCATTTTCAACCAAATGCCGACGTCTCGGCGACGTCTTCCCAATGAGCAAACGCTCTGCATACAATGTCGCAGCGATGCAACATTATTCATCGTGCCGACGTCGGCAAGACGTAGGCGTGCTGTCTGGGATGAAGATGCCAAAAATTACCACGAAGAGATGGAAACATCCACAAAAAAGACACTATCACATGAAGATAAAAATGACCACAAAGAAAGACATGAAAAACTATCACGTAAAAACAAAAATGGCCGCAAACAGACTAAACACAACCATGAAGAGACAAGATACTACAAGACTAAAACAATGACAAAAAAGAAATGAAAAACAGCCACAAAGACACAAAAAATCAAACACAGAGACAAAAATGACCACAAAGAATTAAAAAACAACCACAAGAGGACCAAGTAAAGATGAAAGACTGCAAAAGATGAAAAACAGCCATGAAGAGATGAAAAATAACCACAAAGACAAAAAATGACCACAAAGAGACATAAAACAAATGCAAACCAGACAACAACCGCAAAAAAGTGAAAACAACCACAAGAAGATGAGAAACGAGTACGAAGAGATGAAAAAATGACCACAAACATTCAACACAAGGACTAATGTTGCGTTCGTGTGCTCCTCAGAGTCCCATCTTTGAGCTGGGAAGTTGTTATTCTGACTTTGTTGAGTTCATGAGCTTTAAGTTGTGGAAACAACACAGATGTTATTTAGGGTCTGGAAGGATAAGTGATATCTGAATGTGTCTGTAGGCTAACAGGACTGGTTATCCAGGTTCAGGTCCGTCTGTGTGCAACCTGAGACCAGATTACAATGTTTATGTGAAATCATAAAAAGTTATCAGCCAAACATTTACTCGTTTCATTAATCCACCGTGTTCCTGTGTGTCTGATGTCAACAGACAAAAACAGATTTTCTCTGACTGAGTTGGAGGAGGGGTAATATGGGACAGGTGACACTAATTAGGGCGGGGTAGGTAATCACACAGGCGGTATTTGGGCAGGAAGTGAGACAAAGGTGAGTTTACCAAATTAAAATAAGAAACACAAACTGGAAACCATAAAAAATGACTGTGGACGTGAGAGAACAATGTCTCTGTGTGAATAATAAAATACTGAGAAAAAATGAATGTGGCTGCTGAGTAAACTGAGAGTTCAGCAATAATCTGCTGACAGACCTGCAGACAAAACGATTCACTGTGCTGAACCAGAATCAGTCTGTCCAGCAGACGAGCTCCTCTGTCTTCTCACAAACTCCACAAACTCTCTTCAAGCTCTGGTCACTCAGTTCATCTTTAACCCTTCACAGTTTGTCACAGTTTGAGGGGCCTGGACCTCTGTGTGGGCGGGGTAAGAAGGAGGAGGAGTCTGCTGGTTGGTCCAGAGGAGCTGAGCGACGTCTGAACGACTGATGATCAGAACCTTTTGACTGTTTTATGGAGAAGAGCTGCAGTCTGCTCACACACTCACTGATGAAGACACCTGTCACTGTGTGTGTGTGTGTGTGTGTGTGTGTGTGTGTGTGTGTGTCTCAGCCACAGAGGAGGAGGTCAGGAGGAGGCAGAGGGGAACAGAGTAGCTGAAGGTGAGAGTAACATGAACACTGAGCTGTGTGATGTTGGAATTGAGACAGAAGGCGTTCACAGAGATACTGCACACACCTGTTACTCTCTCTCTCTCTCTCTCTCTCTCTCTCTCTCTCTCTCCCTCTCTCTCTCTCTGTGTGTGTGTGTGTTCCATCAGATGTATAGAAGTTGAGGTTACAGCCCAAATGTCACTCTGCAGAGCTCAGATGTTTCAGGGTTGATTTCACTTTAAAACCAGATATCAAGAATAAAATTTGTCAAGAAATCTTAATATCAGCATTAAAAAAGTGTGTCCAAATCCACCTTTGCTGTCTGCCACCAGGGGTACAGAGGTATCCTGTGCACAGCTGGATAGCACTATCAGCTGTGCCCAAGTGCCTTGATTAATTCATGGGTGAGTTTAGGTCGAACACACTTTAAACCAATCAGAAAGTCAGCTATCAACACCTTTAAGAAGCAGGTGCACCAGAAGCACAAGCTGTGTCAGCATGACAGTGGATTTATCAGGAGGAAACATAGAGAGAAGATTTCAAAGTGAGGAGGCAGATCTCCTGCTTTGAGAAAAGCATGAGAGCCTGAAATATATATATGTAAAGCAATGTAAAGTGATAGTTCACCCAAAAATGAAATTTCCCTCAGTATCTCCCTCAGAAAACAGAACTGCAGCCAAATCCAGTACAACTGAAGTGAATGGTGACCAGTTTTAAAATGTAAAAAAAGAACACAAAAAACCCCACAAAATGTCTCCATACTGCTCATGTGGTGTGATCCAAATTTCTGTAAGACATTCAAATTTGACCCAAAAAGACGCCACTCACACCATGTTTTTATCCTAAATGTCAGCTGTAGCCTCTCAGACCGGATCCTCGTCCACACGACTGAAGCGGGTCACAGGCTCTCGACCAAACAGTGAGACTGCAGTAGAGAAATGATATTCCTTTTCTATGTCGAAATCCTCTGACATTTTCTTCTTTGTTGAAAGTTTTCAAAGTCAACTGTGCGCGTAACAAGTCACTGAGCAGATCTCTCTCTGTTGTCTGAGTCTCTTCCAGGTAACAAGTAAACACAGGTGTGAAGGTGTCATGAGATCTCGTATATCTTCAGGCGTGTGCACGAGGATCAGGTCTGAGAGGCTACAGCTGACATTTAGACTGAAAACATGGTGTAAATGGTGGTTTTGGGCCAAAATCTGTGGTTGAAGAACTGTGCGTGAAACATGCAGGTTATCCAGCTGGTGTCCAACCAGCATCAGGCTCTGACAGAAGAACACAGACCGTTTTCTCTCCGGCTCGAGCCGGTTCTCATGCTCAGATATAACGTCTGGTTCATTTTGTATGTTACAGGTCATAACTGTTTAATCCTTGTTTTTTGTGTATCCTGATAAACACGCAGACACAAACACTGCAGCTGCTCCAGGAGTCATGTGACTGATCTGTTTAAGACAGCTGTGATCCCGTCCTGTGAAAACTTCACAGGTCTTTTCAGATTTATTAAGCTTTATAAGAATGATAATAATTCCTCATTCTTTATTAGTGAGATAAACTTAAAAGACACACTTTTTATGAGTGTGGTGACGTGTGTGTATGTGTGTGTGTGTGTGCTTCGGTCATGCTACCTTGTGCAGACAGACCTGCTGCGCCACACACTGCACATCAACCAGGTTTTATCCGGTCCAAGAAACAAGTGGTTTTTATTCCAATGCGATTAGCACAAGATAGCAACCGCATCTGGCTACTCCTTCCTTTTCCTTCACTTTTAGACCTCCTGCCCACAGCTGCACAGGCACAAGCTCATTTGCTATCTTGCAGACATCGCAAAAATGGCAACCGTGTTGGTGTAAGATGGCAAATGCACCTGTGCAACCATCAGATTCACTTTCCAGCAGGTGTAATATAGAGCCCTTAATGTGAAGATGTCGACCACAGTACCATCTCCATCGTGTTCTGCCGGTTACATTCAACCTGACGCTGATTAAAAAAGAGGCTAAATTATTTCCTGGGTGTAAACGTGTGTATATATATATATATATATATATGTATTTATTTTGTTTCCATGCTGATTTTAATGAATCATCTGTGTCATCTGTGTTATGTTTTGTGTGTATTATGAAGGAACTCCAAGTCTAATTCTGTTGTACAACCCTGTGTTATGTAACGATAATAAATGTCCTTAAATCCATTCAGGTCATAGCAGAGACATTCAGGACACGTTCCACCTCAACTCACAGATTCTGTAAAAGGTTCCTTCAGGGCAGTTTGTAAAGTTATTCACAGACTGGAGTTCTTCTAAGGTCATGTTCTCCTGCAGCTCCTTCCAGACTCGAAGTGCAAAAAAAGAAAAATCAGTTTAAAACTCTGAGTTCAGTCTGAGGACATTTAGAGGAAACCGACTGGTGCCGATTAAGAATAATGTGTTATTATTATTATTATTATTGCTTTTTCCAATGATTAATGGATGTTTTCTCATTTTAAGCCAGAAAGAAAACTGCACAAAGCTCATTTCTGTCTCTATCACACTGAGGTGATGTGATTCACATGAATGCAACAGAAACATGGATTCTGCACAAGTTCAGGCTCAAACACTCACTGTCACAGTTTCTATGAATCTTTAGGATGTCAAGAAGAAACATAAACATGCTGTTATTCATTACTAAGACATCATCAGATAAATAACCTACTTACTGCCTTTAAGCAGCAGCTACAGCGGCAGGTCCACTGATCTGATTCTTCTGAATGTCCTCAGGCTGCACTCAGAGCAGATTTCTTTCCTGTGAGCTGCACGACCTCAGGAGAACTCTGGTCTTTGAACACCTTTGCAGGTCTTTTACAAGCAGACCTCAGGGAAACTTTTTGTCTTGAGTTATGGTGGAATGTGTCCTGAATGTCTCTGCTATGACCTGAATGTCTTACTGTCTCCTTTGTGTTGTGTGCTCCGACATGTGAAATGTTTCATGTAGCTCGTTGCTGCTGTGTTGACCAGGACTCCGACAGATCTGCTATCAGTGGGACGTTCCTGCTAAATAAAGAAGAGAAATGCATCAAAATAAAACATTTTGTTTTATGTCCTTATGGAGAAACAAGTAACTAAGTACAAATTCTTTATTGCTGTATTTCAATAGATTTTCAGGTATCTGTACTTTCTTCTCCTTACATTTTCAAAACAGGCTCATTATTTCAGTTTTAAAGCAACAATAACAGAGGAAACGATGTAAAGATGTAATGAGATGGAAAGAACAGAATAAGATGAAAAAGACATAACAAAATACGTTAAAAAGAGAAAAAAATGAAATTAAAAGACTTAACAAGAGGAAAACGATGTAATAAGATGAAGAAGACGTACCCGAGTCTTTTGTTTAACACAGGGACGTCTGCATGTGTTTCAAACATGTTTACATGAATGACTTCTTCATTCACACAGAACAACATTAATATGAGAAATCAGAGTTACTGAAGGAAGAAAGTCTTTAAAAAGTAAATTGTGAGAGGCTCTGTGCCGTAACATCTTCATCAGTGTGAAAGAAAAACCAGCTGAAGGTTTACTGCAGACTCCATCTGACTTGATCAGTTTAATTTCATCCATTCAATTTAACAAAACTGACCGTGTCTGATTGGATGATTTAAAGTGTCTTCATGTCGTTTAAATCCAGCACAATTATTCTTTTCTGCACGAGTAATAAAAATAATGATCTGCATGACAGCACGAGAGAAAACAGAATTTAACAGAGTTGAAATCTCTTTAAATCCCATCAAACAGATCAGTGTTGACTGGAGTGTGAGTGGGTGAATAAAACCCTGGTGTGTGTGACTGCAGACATGTGGACGGGATGAATGACTGAGAGTGTTTGATGAGGAGTTTGTGTCTCACAGGCCTGATCATCTCGGTCTCTGTCTCCTTGTCCTTGTGCTGCTCCGAGGTGTCAGCTCTGCTGCTGGCACCGTTCCATTATTTACGCGGCAGCAGAGAATGTGACACAGATTTACAGAACATGGTGTTCTGGGAGAACTGAACCCCCCGTCCTCGCCACGGCTGTGTGGGCGGAGCAGAGCGGAGCGGAACGTCAACCCAAACACATCCAGCCTTTGTCCCGGAGCAGAGAGCGCAGGGAGGATTACCACCACCAGACACCTGGTGCTGTTCACATACAGACACAGTGTCACATTATCAGCTCACCACGTCCAACAGATCAACATATCAACATGTCGGCGTCATGTGATGATGCCGAGCGTGAAAATCCACACAGATCAACTGTGACACTCTGAAAACACTCCACACAAAATAAAGTCTTGTCTGATTCTCTATATGTTCTTTCAAACTGACTCCTGAGCAGATAAAAAAAACTCTTCTCATCAAATAAACTTTATTTTCTTTGTTTTCTCTGCAGAGCTTCTTAAGTTTTGGTGACTGTTCAGTTTACTGGATCGATCCAGTAAATTACTGAGGCTGGAAAACACCAGCTTGTTGTGTGGTTGGTCATCATAGTTGGATTAAACTTTACTTTCCACATTGTGGGTCTTGTGCAAAAACATTTTTTATATTCTTTTACATCTTACATTTCTCACTTTTTATATAAGTAGGGTTTATCAAACACGCCACATCAGATCAAACAAACACTCAAAACTTCTGATAACTGTGTAAATGATCCGTCTGTGCAGATCTGAGTGCACGTGCATGAGACAAAATTAGCATAATTTTTAGAATCATTCATAAAAATGGCCTGAAAGAGTAAAAAGAAAAACTTTACAGTTTGATGTTCTGCATTCAGGGATCCATGAAGGAAAAGCTGTCATTTAACCATCCACGATGTGGAAAGTTTTTAGCTTCAGATTTCATTAAGACAGAAGTTAAAAAAACAACAAACAGTAATTTAGGAGTTCAGTCTAATGCAGTTTGAGTGCAGTTAATTAGGCCTCTTAGACAGAGAACAAAATGTTCAAATTCTACTTAAAACGAGTCTAAATTCAGCTGGAGGTGAGGCAAGAGGAGTCGTCCTTTACTGACTGAAATCAAACATCCAAACACTGACTGGAGTTAAATATGAGACAAAATGTGCTGGTGTGTTTCCTCTGTCTCCATACATTCAGCCATTGTCTCATGTTCCACAAATTATTTCACTTGTTATGGTTCACTACAGACCTTCTAACAACACACAAATACCTCAGTAGCTCTGAGCAAATACTTAGAGATTTTAGAGATTTCTTTTAAATCACCCTCAGGAAGTCCTTCAAGTGATTTTATGTCAGTGATAAGGGAACCCTTAGCCTGAGTGCTTTCGTGCAGCTGGGTGCAGGTTGTTGTCAGTGAACCAGACTGCAGGTGTTGGACCTCCATCCTGTAGACATCATGGCCACTGATGAGGACAAACACCAACGTGTCGTCTGCATGTGTAATGATGGAGCCGTGTTCAGGTGTGCAGCCCTGTGGGACTCCAGGAGGTGCAGTATCCAGATACAGAGGGAGGTGTGGAAGGGGATGATGGTGGTTCAGGGTTCTCACAGAGGTGTTACTCCTCGGTTCCACTGGACACATAGCGTCTGTAACACGGTCTTGATCTGTCCTCTACACAGTGGTGTTTCAGAAGCGTTCTACCTGCCTGATCATCTTTGTGCTTCCTTTTATAAAGTCTGTATATGTGTGTACACGTGTGTGTGCAGTGGTGGACAGTAGTGAAGTACATTTACTTGAGTGCTGTGCTAAAGTACATTTTTTGAGTATCTGCACTTTACTTGAGTATTTGTTTTTTTTTAGAAACTTCAGACTTTCACTCCGCTACATTTCAAAGATAAATATTGTACTTTTGACTCCACTACATTTCTATGAAGGTTGTTGTTACTTTTCCACTAAGCGCAGCTTTGAAGTCAGCTGTTGGTGTTTTTTCTTTTCTAAAATGCAGTTGGTCACATGACGTGTTCCTCACAGAAGGAAACCAATCACAGAGCTCCTCTCAAATGGGACTGATGTAAAGTGGAAACACGTCATCCAGGCGCTCTGCAACAAGAACAAACTCTCCTCTGTCATTCAAACAGAAAGAGGTCATGGAGAAAGACTCAATTAAATCTCAACATGTTATTATAATTATTCATTATTCCAGGTAGTTTTTAAAGTTGAATTGTTTTTATCGGAGTGAAAAATACCTCATAATTCATGTATATATACTGCCTCTGAATACAGAAAGAAATCTGAGTTATTTAACAGACTTGAGAAATCCTTACAGTCGACTTCAATCTGATTTAATGATGTGATTTTAATACAGTTACATCAGAAAATGTATTTTTGTTTTTGATTGTGTTTCTATGCTGAAGTTTTTAAGGTGTTTCTATAGACTTTGTGTATCAGAGAGGATCTACAGCAGGTCAGAGCTTCATCAGGTGGTTTACAGAGTTACAAGGTTCAGTAAATGCATCGTGAAAACAATACAGCGTGTACTGATATTAGAAAATGTACTTTGTAATTTGTACTTTTGAATACTTAAGTATTTTTAAACCATGTACTTTTGAATACTTAAGTATTTTTAAAAGCAAGAACTCTAGTACTTTAACTCAAGTACAATTTTGACTGAGCAACTTTCACTTGTAGTTGAGTAATATTTGACCAGGAGTATCTGTACTTTGACTCAAGTACTGGGGCTGAGTACTTTGTCCACCACTGCATGTGTGTGATGTTTCCTTGCTTGGCCATTTCTGAGAAACTCTCACGCCCCGACTTAAAGAAGATGTCTTGCTTTGCACGGGTCTTTTATTTTGAAAATTGACCGGCTTCTGTATGATTTTCTGTCTGACTTCCTGCCCTTCAGATCTGATCTGTTCAGACTGACATGAGCATCTGTCAAAAATCTGCTCGTATTTGATGCGATGCCGAGGCGCTGCTGGTGGAATCATGAATGTTGTGGAAATGTGTCCAGTGGAATCAAACCATTACAGAAGCTTCATGGACGCCACATTGAATCACAAACACTAAACGACTGCAATCAGCTCCGCTGGCCACGGTGCAGGCAGAACACAACAAAGCTGTGCCGGTGGAATCACACATCTAATGTCTTGGTGTCAGATACCACAGGACACCTTCAGAGGTCTGTGGTGTTCAAACCTCAACCCAGGAGGAGGGGAACAGCTCTCTGTGTCCCAGTCACATGGTCTAGGGTCTTGTCTCCTATACAGGAGCAGGAGACATGTTGGCGCCAGGTTTTGTATGGAATAAAAAATAGGATATGTGTGGTTCATGTATTTGGATCCTTTTAATGAACATGTCCGTCCTCAGTGTGACAGAGTTTCAGTCTGTGGTTATGAATGTGGGGCACTGAGGGCTCAGGAAGACGGCGGTTTTGGGCTTAAAGTAAATAAATACAGAAAGTTTCCACAGATTTCTTCAGTTTCTCATTTCCTGCTTTTTGAAATCTTTTGTGATGAAAGACAGAGTGATGATGACACTCCGCTCTCAGCTGCTCAGCTCCCAGCATCCTCTGAGTGGATGCTGTGGGGAAGGCGGGGTGGGGGGGGCAGGCTTGTTATTGTTGGAAATTTCAGGCTTTTATCTCGACTTCTGCCACCAGCTGAGTGTTTGGACTGTCAGACGCCTGTGCAGCTCATTAATCTCACTGCTGCTCATTTCCTGAGCTGTGTTTACATTAGAGCCTCTGAGGAGAGGAGAGGAGAGGAGAGGAGAGAGAGAGAGGAGAGGAGAGAGAGAGAGGAGAGGAGAGGAGAGAGAGAGGAGAGAGAGAGAGGAGGAGAGGAGAGAGAGAGGGAGAGAGGAGGAGAGGAGAGAGAGGAGAGAGAGATAAAGCCCTGCCAGCCAAGAAAATCCTGCCCCACTATTGACTGCTTCTCTTTTTCTATAGCAAGAAAACAGCTGTCTTAAGAGGGAGGGAGGAGGCTTATCGCCCCCAGCCCTGCATCTAGAGGAGAGAGAGAGGAGAGGAGAGGAGAGGAGAGGAGAGGAGAGGAGAGGAGAGGAGGAGAGGAGAGGAGAGGAGAGGAGTGGTGGTCTGAGGTCTGATGAAACGTGCTCTGGACTGCCGTCTGCAGCAGCTGGATTAATGATGCTGTGATGTTTACTCTGAGGCTTCATCCACAGCTCCAACATGTGATGGTTAATAAACCAAGAGAAATGAAGTGTGCTGGAGGTCAGACTGAGCTCTTGTCCTCCTCTCACTGAGGAGGCAGACTGATTGGTTCAGATTTGAAACTTCGATCGTTGCAGCTTCACTTCAGCTCTATAAGAAATTTTATGAGCTGTCATGATCCCAAAACCACTGATTTGTCTTGATAAATGCAGTCCATTTCCAGGACGGACTCCATCAGTGCAACAACACAGTCATGTTAGACACTTACTCGTGCCCAGTTTTGTTTTCTATATGTGGACAGAAACTGTTGCAGATCTCAAAATTACACACTGAAATAAATTACTCGTCTCTACCTCAATGAAATCCCTGCAGCAACCTGAGAGCAGCCCAACTAAAATGTTGATAAATCTGCAGCGTCTGAGAAGTGCATCAGAGTGCAGTGTCATTTTGTGCAGCCACTCACTGTTTTTACCTTCATTAAACTACGTAAAACAACACCTGGCTGCTGCAGTATAACCATATACACCTCTGCACACATCACACTGGACTGTTATGACTCATCATAACCCCTCAAACATTCTTTTTAGGAAATGTAGCTCATGTTTTATCCTTGAAACACATCACGTCACACTGAATTATGTGACCCTGCAGGAGGAGAGTTGCATTATTGATAAAATATTTTTATTTCTATCGTTATTACAACTACATGGAATTCAGACTGTGTTTGGCCAGAGGTTTGTGGAGATGTGAGTTCATGTCGTGACGTTCTGAACCATGCAGACTTTTCTTGAGGTAAAGATGTCCGTTTGCTGAGCTGCTGTTATCATGATTAACCTTGATTTGATCTTTAATCTGCAGCTACAACCAGTGTTCATGTTATCCTGGTATTTCATTTTGCATTTTGCAAGAATTACGGTCATTATGGCTTTTATTTTCTTATTCATGATGTAAGCTGTAAAGAGCTCACACTGTGTGTGTGAACTTGTTTCGGAGCTCGGTGACGGGTGAGGGGAGGGTTAGTTACAGTTACAGAACACTTCATTATTCAACAGTAAAAAGGTCATGCTGCAGGAAAGTCTCTTTAACCCTCCTCAGAATCAAAGTGTTCTCCTGCGAGTCAGTGACCTGACACCATTAAACTCTGAACTAAACGTTCTGACCTGCATATGACAGATCAGGAGTTAGCACGAGGACCCGCATTATGGAACTCTTATGGAGCGTAATCCTGATCATAATGTGCTAATTGTTCCCAAATGTTAGGAGGAGGAGGGGGGAGCAGGACTGTAGTGATGGAATCAGTCCAAACACACATCTCACACAGTGTAAGCACATTACAGAAACATTCAGAACAAAAGCATCACATGACTGTGGACAGAATATAAACCTGAGCATGAGGAGGTCACGACACTGACTGACCTCGAATGTTCAGCCTGTTCCTGTCGTCCTCTTTGTTCTGATTCTATCAACTCTGACAGGTTTTCTTTACATTGAGTGGAGTTAAAGAACTGAAGGATAAAGAAAACACACACTTCATGAGCGTCTCTCTGCAGGACAGTATACAGAACACAGAGGAACCAGAGTGATGAGGACTCAGCTCAATCTGCAGCTTCACAGAGCTTTACAGAAACTTTCAGCCCAGTCTTTATCTGCTCTGGTTCATTCTTCTAGTGTGGATGGTTTTGAGAATGAAAGCAGAAAAAACGACCTGCTGAGCAGCAGACAGCTGACAGACACGGTCAGAGACGAGCTGGTGAACAATGTGCAGCATTCAGAGCTAACAGAGAGGGAATATTAGACTGACAGTCAACCACGACTCCACACCAACCACCATGTTGATCTGCTGGATGTGACTCACTGATCACATGTTCAACATTTCAGCTTAAAGATGATGAAGATGATGATGATGGTGTGTTCATGTTGGTTTGTTTCTGCTGAAAACACATTTTATTATATTAGTTACATTTTATTACATAATACTACATTATGTTATATTTCTTTATGTTTCATTACATTTTATCATGTTACATTTCATCACACTATGTCACCTCACATTTTATTATGTTACATTGCGTTACATTTTGTTACGTAACATTTTGTTACGTAACATTTCATCATGTTACATTTTGACAGCTCATCTGTGTGTGGCGTCAGTGTTGTCCTGATATTCTATATTTAGTCTCTCTTCGATGAAGACATTACAATGAAAGCCTTGTTAACAAACGAAGGGGTTTTTCTACTGAAAACTTTTCATTTGAAATGCGGAGGAGTGGAGTTCAGAAAAAAAAACATCTGTGTCATTTTCTACAGATACAGACTCTCAGTAAATGAATCTCCAGGGTGACGCTGAACTTATTGAAGCGTGATGTTTAGACTCCAGAGTTTAAAGTATAAAGATGTGTTTTTTGTTCAAAGACTGAGGAGACTCAGCTGGAAACATCAGTTAGAGCAGCTTTAATAAAAAAAAGTGTGTTTACAGTGAAATCTTTGTGTGAACTTGTTGGATTATTTTGTCATTACAGTGATGATCTGAGGAAAGTTGTCATTCCTTCATGCTGAGTATTTTTCAGGGTTTTAACAGACAGTGAATTGTGATTCAGAGAGGCGTGATGTGAACGTTTAGGTGCAACCAATCATCAACATCCAGAGCTGAAAACTGAAACCAGGATCTGCACTTCCTCAGATGTCCACTTGAGGCTGTAAATCCCTGCAGAGCTCCAAATTAATACAGAAACAAACAGCCTGATACGAACAGCAGATTTGGTCTCTGCAGATAATTTCCCTGATCATGACGACTGTACAGCGCTGAATTTTTAATTACTTTTCCATGTTAAAGGTCACATGTCATTCAAAATACACTTTTTCATGTTTTTTCAACAAAAATTCAAAATTCGAGAAGCACCCATCTTCTCTCTTCTTTGCTTTTAGAAAATGTGTGTTCCAAAACACCAGTCAGATTTGACTCGTCATGATGTCACAGAGGCTCAGCACCACCTATAGACAGGGCAGCGTCTGCTCCCCTGAGCTAAACCTGTTTTATTACAACCCCCAAACATGAATATGAAGCCCAAAATTTGTATGTCTCCTTTAAATTATATTATATAAGGGAAACATCAGGGTTCTCAAACTCATTGTCATCTGATAGAGGGGCCACTTCAGTGTTCAAGTGCTGCAGGAAAATGTAATATTTATGAAAATTTGTCTTGTCATTTTCATCATACTTAACAGAAATTTCTATAATTCCTTGGCATGTTTCTATACATTAGTTAGCCGTGTGTTGGACACAAACTCTTCAGTTTGACTTGGTCTTTAATACTCGTGATGAAAATGAAGCATTGTTGGTTTTGCCTGAGCTTTCATTATTAAACACCACAGAGTATCTGGTGAAAACTTTGTCATGTAAATGATCATAAACATCACTTGATAACGAATGACACTGAGAGACATACTATTAAACAAGCTCTTCTTTTCTGGACAGAGAAATATCCACGTGTGATTAAATGAAATGGATTTACCTGTGAATGTGCTGTGTGTAGAATATGGAAATACTTACAGTAAAGTACAAAAAGTAAAGTGTCAACATTGTGCCAATGTACAGGACTTTAAAAAAAAAAGTTGAGAAGACTTAAAGTTTCACTCACTGTGATAGATTTTAGAGTTTTGAGCCAAACTGAGCCCAACTTGAAATAAACTTTAAAAAGTTCAAAGAATCTACTCAATATTTTTTTAAAAATATCATGTCCTGAGTTTCTAAAAATCAAAGCTTTAAGTTTATTTAAAGAAGAAAAGTAACTGGGCTCAAAACTCAAAAATACATTACCGTACGATGCCTTGAAATTTTGAGTTTTCTCAACTTTTCCTGTGTGTTTAAAGGTACTCAGTTACTTTCTACTACTGACTGTCAAAAAAAAAGAACACTGGCAAAACAAAAAGAAAAATGCAGAATCATCTGCAAATAACTTGAACTTGTGTCAAAACACAATCAGATGTTTGACATCACACTGCATCAGCCAATCAAAGATGTTTCAGGACAGAATGATGGTGGTTTTCTAAAACTCTCTTCAAACTGTGGATGTGTTACCTAAACTGAACCTCTGGATCAGATTTCATCACACACACATTCTCAGTGTGAGCTGAGCCTGTCTGAACTGGTGTTATCTTCTCACAGGCTTCACTTCACTTCTTCCTCTCTGTGTGTTGTTGGTCCATCGTCCTGCAGGCAGCTTCATGTTTCATGAGTTCATGTCAGTTCAAACAGAACCTGCTCATCAATCAGCAGCAGTCTGTTTCACAACACACACACACACACACACACACACACACACACACACACACACACACACACATCGGTCTAATTCACAGATAAACAACACAAAGATGCTATTTTTAGAGGTGCAGTTTATCTTCTGTTCAGTCTAAAACATCGTCTGTCTGTTTAAAATCCACCTGCAGATGAGTTTTAAACAACATAAAATGATCTGCAAGAAGTAATTCATCATGTTTGACACAAGTTCAAATACCTTGTTAAAATGTCTTACATGTCATTTTACATCTTGCCTGTATTTAGTATTCTAAGATTCATGAATATGCAATCAGTCCATGCCATCTCCACACACCCCCACCCATCTACCTCCTCCCACCCCTGCACAGCTCGTCTGCAGAGCTGCTCTAACCTCAGCTTCAAATGGAGGGTGTTTGTTTTTTTCCTTCAAGGTTTTTTGTGTTTATCAGTTTGTTCAGTTAGTGTCTTTCTTCATGTCTGTTCCTTTGTGTGTCTGATCTGATTTAATATTAAAGTTATTGGGCGTGGTGGTGCAGTGGTCAGCACTGCCGCCTTACAGCAAGAAGGTCCTGAGTTCGATCCTCCAGCTGGATCAGGGTCTTTCTGTGTGGAGTTTGCATGTTCTCCCCATGTCTGCGTGGGTTCTCTCCGGGTTCTCCGGCTTCCTCCCACAGTCCAAAGACATGCATGCAGGTTAATTGGTGACTCTAAATTGTCCATAGGTGTGAATGTGAGTGTGAGTGGTCGTATTATCCAGGGTGAACCCCGCCTCTCACCCAATGTCAGCTGGGATAGACTCCACCCCCCGTGACTCTTCAGGAATAAGCGGTTACAGAAAATGGATGGTTATTGGGCTTCATGCAAGAACCACTTGAACCACACGAGCAGGTTTGTTCTTAAGTTGTACGTACGACTGATTTAGGAGAACTTGTCATTTTCACCACTTTTCTTGTATTTTGAATTTTCTCTGAGGTCCAGACCATCGTAGAGTCGTGTGTCAGTCTGCTGGTATCCAAACTGAGGTTATTCATTACTGACTGTATATTTCATTAGTCTGAAGACATTTGAAGAGTTTGAAAAATTATGTCAACATTATTCTGTTTGACTGCATTTCAAATTATAATATAACTGTACATTTACATACAGCTTATCATCATTAATTTAATGATGTATTATGACCTGCTGTCAGGTGTACTGGCTGTATATTCTCACTTGTAGGTTAAAGAAGTCTCTGTCCAGACAAACATCCTCTCTTATTCTGTCCTCTGTCTCCATAATGAAGACGTCCCCTTAACCCTCTCCTCTCTCACTACAGTCATCGATCGCCCCTCACTGCGGCTGTTTGTTTCCTCTTCATTTTCATCTTGAGACATTTTTTTCTTTATGTCAGTCTGACTCTCAGGTAACACGACACGTTTCCTGTTTCTCACTTTTCCTGTTTCTTTGCAGGTCTTTTAATTTCACTGCTGTTAAATGACAGATTTTCCTTCTTGGATCTCTGAACTCATGAAGTTCTTTTTTCTCTTTGATGCTGTTTTCATGTTAGAAAACTTCCTGACATGAGGCAGGAAGCACAGCCTTATTGGGGCGTTGATTATGCTAATTTGTCATGCACATGCACTCAAATACACACCAGTTATGTGACGTTAGGAATGTTTGCTGAATCTGACGTGACGTGTTCATACGAGAGCTTTGTATGAGATAAAGTAAAAGAAGTTTCAGATAAGAATATGAAAATGTTGCTGCATGAGGCCCGTTGGTCATTTGTGGTTCAAGTATTTTCTTCAGCTTAATTTATGAATAGAAAGATCTTTGTTTGAACAGTTTCCTTTTCTTCCTGTAGTTACTGTTACCACACTCTGGGGTCATGACCTGATTAACATCAGATCTTTACAATCCTGTGAGACTTAAACAATCAATGAAGTCACAGCCGATTGCCTCATGGGTAGATGCTCACAGTGTGGCTCATTCCCAGACCAGCCCCTGAACACTTTCACTCCCTGATGGTGTGACTCAGTGTGGACTCACAGCTGCAGAGGGTCACTTCAATAAGGACGAGGGTGTAAATCCAGTGGGACACCTTCGCCTTTCTCTGACAGACACAGGAACATTCATCATGATGGATAAATGATAAATGTATAAAGAGCATTGAAAAATAAATGAAATGATGATGATATGACAGCTGTTACACTCATGACAGGAAAAATAAAAACTCGCTCCCAAGCTTCTTTGGCCACTTCTCTGTCTGGTTTAACATTTTTTTTGTCATGTGTGCACGAAAAACAAAAAGGAAACTAATCAATGAAACAAAATGAAAAGGCATGAAATCCTCTGTAAATAACTGCACCATGCAGAGAACTAACTTTCATGGTGTTTCCTCCATCAACAGAGCTGCTGCCCCTGAGAGGAGACGCCGAGGCTTTATAACCCCCTCGTCCCGAAGGCTGACTGGTTTGGGACGAAACTCAATGTGACGGATCCACACAAACATACAGACGGAGTGAAAATGTGAAGGGGAAGTGTGAGTGAGTCTGCAACTCATCCTGTCTACCAGCAGAGGTCACTCAGACCTCAGATCTCCACCACGTGACACAAAAAAATATTCAGATGAAACCTCTTAGTAATTCTGATTAATAACTGTAATTTAATTACACTTTTTTGACAGTGATTGTAACAGATTACATTTACTTTGTAATTACTCTCCAGCTAGAATCCTATTAGACATTTGTGAGAAATTTTGTCATATGATTACTTAAAGCAGTGTTTCCCTGTCCTGGTCCTCGGGGTCCTCAGGGTCCACTCTTTCTCTGCTCCAACACACCTGATTCTAATGATCAGCTCATTATCAGGCTTCTGCAGAGGCTCAGTGATGAGTTGATCATTTGAATCAGGCGTGTTGGAGCAGGAAACATCTCAGACATGTAGCGCAGTGAAATTAAATGTAGTAGTAGTTTGACAGACAAACTGCAGGTCTGTTGATGATGCACACTTCATGATCTCGACCCGACTTCAGAGAAGCGGTTGATGCTGGATGGATGGATGGATCATTTCTATGACCCATGGATTAACTGCAGTAGAGTATATACTTGTTGTGATCTCTCTCAGTCGCCCCCTGGTGGAAGACCACAGTATGTAATTCATAAATCCTGTCTCCAGTGCAAGATGGCAGCACTCATATCTGGAATATTATGGACTCATTTTTGTACAGTGGGAAGAAGTGGAGTCCATCTTTATGTAGTCAAATCTTACTGTCTGAGTAATGTGTCCTTTAAACACCAGTAAAATCCTGCACCGCTGACTTTAGACCAGGTTTTTGTTGATCAGTGGATCGATCACTTTCTGCTGCTTCATGATAATAATGCACCAACAGTCGTGACCAGTACAGTCAATGGGAGCACAGATACCGATACCATGTGGGTGGTGGGTGAGAAAATGACAGTCAGAAAACAGAAATAACAGCTGCACTGTTTGTACCAGGCAAAGGTTAGACCCCATGTCTTTAAAAAGCCATGAAGATACGGACATGAAAGCACATTACAGTTGAATTAAAGTGGAGTTCTTCTAAAACTCTTGGTTGGCTGGTACTGGAGCAGGAACTAACCCCCGTCATGTTCTCATCACTGTTTCACAACACAAGAAGAAGTTAAAACTTGTCCCAAAAACCAAAACAGAGACGAGATGAGACGATAAAGTTTCTATTTTCTGACATTCCAAACAGCTCTCAGATCAGATTGATTGAAGATAAATAAGAGGAGCAGTGGGAGTCAGAACGAGGACAGACAGATTAGATCGCTGATGAGGGTGAAATGACAACAACAACGTTAACGAGAACATCAGCTCATAGATTACCACAGAACCACTGTTCACACCTGGTGGTTCCACACCTGGAACCACACCAGTCTGTTCTCACTTCATTAAACCTTTAGAACTGATACGCTGATAGTATGTACAGTCATTCTTGAGAACTGAACAAATCTATTTCAGTCCTGCTGGATAATATATTTTAAGGCAAAGATGATTATAATAGCAGATCTTTACATGTTATCAGTAGGTATTATTAGTTTTAGACTTTTGAAGGATTTGAAAACATTTTTAAATTGTTTGAAGTTGTGAATTCTGGGACTAGAGTCTGTTTCCTGGCACAGATTGATCACAGGTGGAGCGCACAGAGGTACACTCCAAAATAAGACATTTCTTGGACTTTAATCAACATTTTATGACATTTTATGAACCAAACAACTAATCAGTTAGTGGGAAAATTGTTGCCAGGTTGATCACTAGTTCAAGATTCATTTTTCACTTTTTTTTTAAATTTTTAAATTGTTTGAAGTTGTGAAGAGCAAGTTTAGAGCAATTAAAGCAACCAAAAATATTCCATAAATTATTTGAATAAGAGTGTTTGTATCAATATTTGTTGAAGTTTTTATTGGTAGCACATGATATCTGCCTCTAAAACCAGAGGACAGGCAGATTTTTACTTCTTTTTGATGTTTCCATCAGCATTTATTAACTCTGTTCTGCTGTTTCCAAGAATTTCCCCAGAATGTCCTCTCACACGTCCTCACACACCCAGATGTTTTCTTTAGATGATAATCATCAGTTTACAGTCAGAGAGTCTCCTGAGACAAACTGAGCAGACTGCCGTAACACATCACAGCTCCCGACGAGGACAAACACAACCATTACAGAACGTTCCTACAGCGTGTCGGTCAACCACATCTGAAGAGTTTAAAGCTGCTCCGAACAGCAGCGCTCACACAGGTGTGGCTGTGTGTGTGAGTGAGTGTGTGTGAGTCACACACACTTAACACAATCAAACAGAGATCTGAGGGAGCAGTTTGACCTCCTCCTGCTTTGTCTCGTCCCGGTGGACAGAAATCATCAGACACACCTGGACCTGATTCACACCAGGTTTGATCAAGTGATCATGTTTCACACATTGACACGTTTGATCCACCTGCTGTCATCAACATTTTTCATTTGAGTGTTGAAATATTGAAAGAAAAGTCTCTTTATTTGGAACAGTGTGCATAAGACTGTCATTATACTGTTATAACCAGTTATTACATGCTTTGTTAAACACTCACTTCTGATTGGTCAGTTACAACATTCTACTGTATTATGATATCTACAGATACAGGCAGAGTTTTGTGGCACTGGTTCATTTGTGTTGTATTTAAACCCCTGAACATAAGACAGCTGTTCTCATCTTCACTCCATGACAGTATCTCACTTTTCTTACTGAATTATAACCCCTGAATGTTGATTGTGACTTTTTAAAACAGACCACATCCAGATGACGTCAAAACTTATTTCAGACTTAAAGACTTCCTCCGGTTAAAGTCCTGTTTTTAACCTCATTCATTCATCCATGTGGTGTTTTTCATGTGTTACAGACACAGAAGGAGTGAAAAAAGCAGTAAACACCATGTCTGAACATTTCTTGTGTTGGATTCAATCACACTGGGTTTATGACATCATAAATCTGAGGAACCAATCCTGTTAACTGAGGGGTGGAGCTATATGTTTCATTTGTGGTGATGCCCCGCCCACAGGAAGAGCTCGATGTTGCTAGTTACTGTGATTAGTTAGCAAAACAGCGGAGAGGCAGGTGCAGCTACTTGTGGGGGGGGGGGGCTATTTGAATGTTCATGAAGAGCCGCATGTAAGAATTTTTAACAAGGTATTTTAACTTAAAAAAAACATATCAGACACAATTTATGACTTCTTGCAGATCTGAGGAACCTTTTCAGCTCCTACCTCAGAGTGGGTTCTCCTACAGCACTAGAGGAACTTGTGACTGAGTGCACAGTGATTGGTCCATGCATGAGTGTATGTTGATTGGTCATCACATGAGCCAGTGCAGCACCGGATTATTAATCTCCTGTATAAACATTATCAGTGGAAACAACAGCTCGTACTTAAAAGTTATTGAGTATGTGTGCGATGGAGGAAATACGACGCCATTTTGACTCATCAGAACAGAATGTTAACACCTTCAACAGTGTTTTCTGTCAGCTTGCTCACATCAGGCCTCCATCACACAGTGAAGCAGCGCAGAGAGAAGATCAACTGAAACAAGATAAGAAGAAAATAAAAGACCATAACAACCAAAGCAGATCTGATAGAAAAAAAAGTGGTGTGCTGGACGCCGTCCTCGTCCACAGGATTTACCAGCGGTGCTGCTGGGAGCTGCAGTCCACCAGCACAAACCTCTGCAGGAGGTCAGAGGCTCCTTGTACACTTAACAACATATAAAAAAAATAGTTTGTAACGTTTTACTCTTTCAACCACATAATCTTTACCCACAACATACAGCTCTGACCACGGCGTTACTCTCTGAAGGACATCATCGTCTTCACCTGCCATATTTTATTTATTACTCATACAACAAACATTCAGTCGTGTTACATTTTTAAGATTTTAAGACACACACAGATACACACACACACACACACACACACACACACACAGACACACAGACACACAAACACACACACACACAAACACACACACACACACACACACACACACACACACAGAGTTAAGTGTAATCAGATGTGTGTTCTGATGGGTGAAACAGACCTGGTTCAGAGTGAAACTGAAGGATCTCAGAGAACCATCAGGAGTCCAGAACAGATCAGATTGTGCAACATGTTTCATAACTGTTAAAGGAGCAGTCCCACCTTTACACAGTCATCATGGTGTCCTTCAGAGAACCTGTCAGAGAGGTTCCCCTGGTTCTCCTCTCTGCCTGTAATTACAAACATTCCACCACGCTGTGTTTAATGCTGGTCTCCATGGCAACACAACAGAACATCTACAGTCAGAGTGTGATGAAGCAATGAGCTGAAACATACCATCACAACATGTGTCACTCTATGTGTGAGCAGACATCCTCCATCACTGAGACACAAACTGTCCTCCTCCCTGAGGACAACAACTCCTCTGTGGGGCCAAAAGAAAAGTGACATCATCGTGGGAGGAGCTGGAAACAAGTATGATTTCACATCATTTCGTACAGTTACAGAATGTTCTGCAGCCTCACCTGCTCCCGTCTCCTCACCTGCTCCCGTCTCCTCACCTGCTCCTGTCTCCTCACCGCTCCCGTCTCCTCACCTGCTCCCGTCTCCTCACCGCTCCTGTCTCCTCACCTGCTCCCGTCTCCTCACCTGCTCCCGTCTCCTCACCTGACGAGGTCTGTCATAGAGCTCATGGCTTGTGGTTTACTGATGAATTGGTGACGATGGGGAAAAGTCTTTCAGTTATAAGGAAGTCATACATTTTTACTAATGTGTCACAGCTCTGTTCTCCCGTTCTCCCAGTTTCCCTCCTGTCCCTCTGTTCTCCACTCACCTGCAGGCTCAGCTGCAGCTCATTCCCAATCAGCCCAGTATATAAATCTCTCCAACTCTCTCACTCCTTGCCAGATTGTCCTTCAGCATCCATGCGAGACTACCTAGCACTCCTTACCTGCCTGATCTCCTGTTGCTGACCCTGCCTGCCTCTGACCTGCCTGTGTCACCTGTCTCCCAGTAAACTCACCAGCCCTGTGTCCCCGAGCACGAGTTCTGCCTCAGCGTCTCTGGTTTCTGTCTGCTCCCCTGGTTCCCACTTCCCTGCTGCATCATCTGCCTGCTCCTCTGGTTTTGGACTCCTCGCCTCCTGTAAGCTCCTCTCTGTCATTTCTGCCAGCAAGTGAACAGAAGTGTTCGGGTCCGGGGGCTCACGTCCTTACCTTTGGTCCCACTTCCAGGTTTGGCTCAACCCATTCCGCAAGCCCGACACCCAGAGACTGTGTGTGGGCTCTGAGCCTGAAGAGGCCAAATTCCCATTTTGCCTGTTTATTAATAAAGGTCATTACAAACTGTCACAGATTTCCAGAGTGCTGTGTTTGGGTCCTAAACACACCCATCACATTAATTTCTCATATCTAAGTATTAAAATGGGTAAATGTTTTCAATAACGTGTAAAATAATATAAAGTGATGCATAGATGGCAGTAAAAATGAACTGGAACTTTCATATCTGCACAAATGAACTTTCTCAGAATGTATTGATAAGGCCTGTTGTGAACTGAGATGAGATGGTTTGTCATTTTTAAAAAATGGGTTCCCAGAAAAAACAGATGATGTGATCAAATGATACAAGAGTACAAATAATTAAATGTTTTATTATATAATAATGGTGTGTGTTGCTATAGAATGATAGAAATGCTATGAAACTTTTTATAGATCTTTGGAGCACCTGGAGGCTTTTCTGGAACCCATTTTGTTTTTTATTTTGATTAGAAAAGGCTCAGGAGGTTTTACAATCTGTCCTGTAGAGCCTCGAAAGAATAAAGAAATACTCCCCCAAAAAACATTTAACAAGAAAACAACTGTTATAAACGTCAGAGAGAGCCACAGAGGAGGGATCCTCCTCCCAGGATGGACAGACAGTAGGACTGTGACGATTCACTCATGCATCGGATGCATCAGGCCTTGATGTGTAAAATACAAGTGCATCGATTCAGACAGCCTGTATCAGTAAAAAGCTGAACTTGAATTGAAAAAAGTTAATACAGCACTAGCGTATTGATGCATCTAAATTAGGACACGCATATGTTTCATTTTTGGCATCAGTGAACTGTGTCTGTAACGTTCCTCGCTGGACACCTGCTGCCTCGCTCACACAAAACAAGCGCTCCCCTCTCTCTCTCCTGTCTCTCCTCTTTTTTTCCTCAAAATACACGGTGGAAAGAACTGACATCGCACCGTGTCGCACCACCAAACTAACATTTGTGTTTTATAAGAAAGATGTCTGACAGCAGAGCACAGAGTCACGAGTCTCTGACCCACAGAGACATCATGTCAGGTAATACAGAGCATCACTGTTCCTCCACACCCCACTTCCTCTACACGGTCAAATTCAATCAGAACCACAGCACTCTTCATATGAAACAGTGCAGTACATCATCTTACTGTAAAAATACATTTTAAACAGTTTTAATGTTTGTTCACAGATTCTCATTTAGGCTGCAGGATCTCATTTATACATGAGATGATGTTGACACCACTGTAATGTCCCCTTTTCTCTAAAGCTATGAGGATTTTTCCTTGTGAGTAATAGAACCGTACAAATATGGCATTAATAGAATCAAAATGTAAAGATTCACATATTGCATCATGACGGGACTGATCGTTTTGTACTGAATCGTTTCAAAGATGCATTGTAACGTTGAACATGCATCGAGGTACGTATCGAATCGTCTCAGTCAGTGAGATGATCACCCCCGACAGACATGCAGTAGATGTCACATGTACACAACAGCAAAATCACATTAAATACAGGGTTTAATGACAGAGTTTCTGGTAGAATTGTAATATATATGTGAGGAATGTGGATGCAGGAGGACGCTGAAGAACCTGAACCTACAAGATGTTTGATGGTGTTTTAGTTTGAGGGAGAAAACAGTTGCTGGATGTTGAAAGTTGTTGAAAGTGTACAGAGTCCTGATGAAGTGAACTGTGTGTTTCAACAGTTAAAAACTGTACACGTGTTTAAAGCCACATTTTTAAATCAGGATCTGCTCTGAAGTAATGAAGCTTCGTTACAGGAGTGTTACATAATTCCAGATACCAACATGATCTCCTGGAATCCACACACTCACCAGGACTTGTGTGTGTGTGTGTGTGTGTGTGTGTGTGTGTGTGTGTGTGTGTGTGTGTGTGTGTGTGTGTGTGTTCTCCTGCACACACAAATAAAAAACATAAAGGCAAACTCGAGTGCTGGCAGTGTGAAAGGAGCCATACACACTCCATGATAACAATTTGTCAGATTCCTGGAACACAGCAGGACAACATCTGAGCTTCACAGCCTTCACAGTGTGACATCAGAGGAAAATGGCTGCCATGTACAGGCGCCATCTACGGGGGTGGGGGTGTGTGGGTAGCATTAGGTTTTATGTCCCCCCAAATTTGAAGCTGGGGATGGAAAGAATCCCCCACAGTCTTGAGGCAAAGCAGGAAAAAAATGCAGTTGTGAAATAGACTAATTCTGCGGGGGTAGTGTGTATTTAGTTGGTCTTATGTTTTACCGGCCAAGTACACAGAGCGCTTTAATTAAGTGGCTAACAGTCAGAAAGCTCCATGAATTCAAACACCTCTGATCATTAATGAAGTTAATACAGTAACTTGTTTCTCTACCATCTGAATCAGACACACAACATGATGTCTGACAGCAGCTCTGTGTTTAAACACTTCAAAATGTTAAACAGTGAAGATGTAAACTGTGTGCTGAGCTGGAGGGATAAAATGCACTGGACTGATGTTTGCTGTGACATTCAGAATCTCAGATGAAATTCCAGGTGAAGCCCAGAGTTTCAAGAATGCTGGATTCTTCATCCAAAACACATCTGGGTGAAATACTGCAGCATGTGATGGATTTACCTTCAGCAGTTGGCTGTGTTGAAAAGCTTCCGTCCCTGAGGAAAGACGCCAAAATCTCCAGAAGAATCCACCTGAAGCCTCACACCAAGTGACCGAGAGCTTTTTAGAGTTTTTATTTCAGATGACTATGATGAATATTGAAGCATGCGTGGGAGCCGTCTGCTGCACTCAGCAGCAACCTCTGAACGCCAACAGAATATGGAATCTGTCTCAGCTAAATATCTTGACTCTGAAAGCACCAAATGACTTGAATTAATGAATTTAGCTTGCTTATAATATGAAGAATTGTAAAATATGACTTCCATGAGGCTGTTCAGTCACACAGTGACAGACCACAGACTCAACTTGGCGTTTCATCCTCACATGCAGCTGCAGAGAAGGTCAAGCTGCACGCAGCCTGCACACTTTACATTGTGTTCATTATAATGCTGATTGAAATGATGTTCTTCTGCCTCAATAATAATTATTAGTACCACCAGGTAAAACACTAATGTGTTCAACCCAAGTCAGAGCCCATGCTACCATGTGAATATGGTGAATGAAGCACAAATAAAACATTTTCAGAAAAGTATTCGTTCAAAAACAAGGTGCAGAATGTTTGACATGATGATCATTCAAAATACAAACAACATGATGTAACTGCTTTCAGACCAGCCAGACAATCGGCACATACTGAACTCTGATTCTCCAGAAATAAAGTAAACTGATCAGTTCAGTCAGATTATCAGGCGTTCAGAGAAATCTTCATGTGTTTTGATCATTTTACCATCTGCAAACTGAACTGAACTCTGAAGTTTAGAGGGAGTTCTGCGTGAGAAAATCCAAACCCTGGTTCCTGACCATGACTCTGAGCTCCATTAGAGATTCATCAGGCTCCTGTGAATGTTCAGGGAGAACTCGACGGGTTGTGAAATGTTTGTCTGATGTGAAAGCTGATGAGGCTTTGAGCTCCTTACTGAGGTCACTGTGACTCCGACAGAAAGGAACAGGAGCAGGAGGAGGGGAGGAAGAGGAGGAGGAGGAGGAGGCTTCACACTGCAGCAGCTCGTCCTCATGAAAAAAGAGATTCCACCATGTTTTCCATCAATAACCTGCAGTGAAATCTCTGATCTCTCAATATGTTCACATTCAAATAACACAGTTCATATTACATTTATATTCAGACAGAATATAATGTTGGTCAATATTAGTGAGGATATAAATCAAATTTGTTGAAACAGATACACAAATTCTTCATCTTGCAGTCTTGCACATGAAGACAACAACAACAGATGTAGTTTGATAATGTCATGAAGTAGTGTGGGATCATGGGAGATGTTGTCTTCAATGTTAAACAAAGACAACAGCTGATGACAATCTATCTGATGTGACTCAAAACTCACATTCTCAGACGAGTTAATGTGTAAAGTTTTATTCATTTATTCATGTTTGTTATGTTTAGTCACATTCATGACTTCACTGTCCTATGTAACCAGAAGTTAAAACAGCTAGCAACTAGCTAGCAACGGCTAGCAGGAAATCCATAATTCACAATTAAAAGACTACACCCCCTCAGCCAGAGCCTGATCACCCTGCTGCCGTCTGACAGGAAGTATCCACTGCTGAAGAGTGGCTTCCTCCCTCAGACCCTGTTTCATCCTCAGCAGAGCAGAGGGATTAAAGTTTATCAGTGAAGTTGTCTGGTGGCAGTAATTGTACAGTTTGTCCATGAAAACACGGCAGAAAAAGTTCTGGAAGTTTCCATGTCTTGTTTCTCAGCAGCTGAATGAAGTGAAGGAGAGTCTGTGAAGCGTGCTCTGCTCCACCTTGATTACAAAATGTGGATAAAATACGTTTTTAATGCCTTATTACTGGGCACCAGTCTTGCGTTTTCATTCATATTGTCAAAAAAAATAGATTTGAAGTCTAAATAAAAGTCTGTTTATTTTTACACCTGTTAGGTGAAGCTGGGATATGACCCACAGAGCTGCAGACAGATGCACTGATAAAAATAAAGTGTTTCTACAGCATGAAATGTGCAGGTGAAAATGTTGCTGGCAGTCGAGACAGACGGTAACACCGCTTCCTAACTGGAAGTGATGCGAGTGAACAACAGATAATTTCAGATGTTTCTAATGAGGACGTTCTAACCTGCTCAGGGCTGAGCGACGTGTCCCTTGGTTCTATTTCAGCAAAGTTCCACACAGTTGCTTCACCTCCAACTGATTTTATCTGATCAAAATCAACACCGACATCCTGACGTTTCTGTTTCCTCTCATCAAAGCAGTCAGCAGGGAAGAGAGGCTAATTAACGAGGTTGAGAAGCACCACATCCTGTATGATCCACAGCAGCCGAATCTCCTCAACATGGACAAGTGTTGCAAGAAAAACAGTTCACAAGTAAGTGAACTGGGAGAAAATACAGTCATACCACTGAAACATCACTGGACATCATTGTTGCTCACTGGCTTCCAGTTAGGAGGGCGGGGTGAGACAGACTGACTGAAGACTTCCTGAAATGTCACATGATGTCTGGATCACTTCCTGTCAGGTGGGAGATGAGACTCACACAAACTTCTGCAGAGATTTACTGCAGAGCTTTATTTTAGTGTCAGAATCACAGGCTCTGGTTCTGGTTGAACTGGTTTGCACTGAGCTTCACCCCACATCACAGTCTGTTTCCAGCTGAGGTCGTCTGAACTGTTGTTCCAGGAAAGTGATTCTTAAGTTTTATGACCTCGTGGCTTCAAACATGGGGAACATGAACTACAGCTGATGTTGATTACAGAATTTAATGTTGAGACGTTGGAACCAGCTGTTACATAACTCGACAACCAACAGAGACAAAGACAGAAATTAACTTGTTTCATGGTTTCCTGTTGAGTTTTCTCTTAATTTAACATCATAACTTCTCAAAGACACACACAGGCTGTTTTCTTCGTAGTCACACTGTCATTAGTGAGTTTTTAATTGTGAAACTGTCTCGAGTTTAGATTGATTCCTTATGATGACCTACATCAGTAATTAAGAACATGAGCGAGAAGATTGGCTCTTTCTAAACATGTCTTCGTCTGGATTCTCCCAGAAGTCAGAGAAATAACTGATGACACTCACCTGTCAGAACTTAAGTGTTAAAAGATTCATTGAAAGATGTAGGTGTGGCGTCCAACCATAAAACAGGAAGTTGTTATAACTTTAGCATAAATAGCAGAATTGCCCCAAACTTAACACATCTACATGACAATATCCTGTCATAATCATAGCACCACCTACTGGCAACAGGAAATGACATGTTCCATCTCAAATCCAACTTCAAAATGGTTACAAAAGTCTTAAGACCTTGATAATGCTATTGTGAAGATGGCACAGGAAGTTGTTGTAATTCAAACGCTTAATGATCGAAATCTGCCCCAAACTTCAAGATGTTTGATAAAAGTCTCTCTGAACACACCTACAGGACAATATACAGTCGGTGTGGCAAAATGGCTCAGTAGCGCCCCCTACAAAATGAAAGTAGGATGGATGGGAAGTTGGTTATTTTAATGCATTTTTGGCCGTTTCCAGGTGTGGAACTCCTCCTAGATAATTGATCATATGTCCGTCAAAATCTGTGTCATCAAGACACGTTTGCAATGAAAAGAAATATGACATTGAACTCTTTCCTCATAACCTTAAAATATAATGTAAAAATAAAATTCTTTAAATAAAAATCCACTCCTGCTTCTTTTTAACATAGGACTCACTGCCGTATTCTGCCCGGCAACACGAGAACACAGGCTGTGAATCAAATTGTCTGACTGGCATGAGAATCTCACACAATGGCAGGAATTAATAAGAGCCAATCATGGTCTTATGACCTGTGTCATGACCTGCATTATGACTTGCATTATGACATGTGTTATTACATGTGTTATGACTTGCGTTATGACGTGTATTATGACCTGTGTTCTGACCTGTGTTATGGCCTGCATTATGACATGTGTTATGACATGTGTTATGACTTGCATTATGACATGTATTATGACCTGCATTATAAATTGCATTATGACATGTGTTATGACATGTGTTATGACTTGCGTTATGACGTGTATTATGACCTGTGTTACGACCTGTATTATGACCTGCATTATGACTTGCATTATGACATGTGTTATGACATGTGTTATGACATGTATTATGACCTGTGTTATGACGTGTATTATAACCTGTGTTATGACCTGTTGAACCAACCCCATCTTGAAGAACGAGACAGAACCCATTAAATCAAAGAGTTTTAGTATCTGAGCCAAATCTAACAACAGTGAACATTTGGATCGTGATTGTTTACAGAATTTGTTCAGTCTCTTTGAAACTTTTATGACCTCTTGGCTTCAGACATGAAGAATGTGAGCAGCTGATGACAATTATGGAATTTAACTTTTCTTTGAGAACAGCTGTTGTGTAACAGAATAATTAACATACTCAAAGATAAAGAGTAACTGTACTAACACCCATGACCTGAGGGCCCCTGAGGCAAACTGCAGGGGGCCCAGCAGGGGGTCTGTGGTGTCCCTCAGGTGGGTCAACACCAGAGACCAGTGCTTTGTAAACGTTTTGTTTCACCCCAACGGACAAACCAAAATCCCACAGCATGCCTGTGTTCATATCCATGACCAAAGGAAACGAGTATTAGCCAATCAGAGGCAGAGTTCCTGGAGTGCTGGTGGGAAAAATAATAAATTATCAACCAGAGCCTTTGATGTGTCACACTCTAATGAGTCCCACCATCCGGTTACTGCGCAGACTGCACAGAGGTTTTGCATTTTTTTGTGCAACTAATTTGCACAATATTTTGCACAGTGATATATTTCAAATTTGAGTCCAGTTAGTGCAGCAGAGTGTCACTGAGCGACATGACCGCAAGTATTTCTTCTGAAGTTTGGCTTCCAACAGGAACAAATCTGACCAATCAAACTGCATGTTGTGATGATGTCACATCCAAAACATCCAACATGGTGGATCAGTTGTTTCACAGAATGGCCTTTAGTATGAAAAAACTATAGCAACAATTATTTACAAGACAATGCGTGGAAGAATATGAGCTTCAGGATGACAAACAACAACAACAGTGTCCAGAAAACGTCTTTGTTTAAACCAGTTATGTCATTTTTTTATTCTTTATTCTAATTATTATGCAAAAGGACCCCAGGTCATGATCACTGATGGTGAGTACATCTGTTTTGCAGATTTATTTGTAGAAGCTTAATAATTTATCTGCAAAAACTGTGCAAGAACTGTGTTCTTGATGTGAATAGTCAAGTGGGTTGAAATTTTGCCTCCAAAATATTTGTAAGTTTGTGCCGTTCAGTTGTGTTGCTGTTGGTGTGAAAATACCTTTAACCTTCCGTCAGTCCGTCTGTCCTGCTGACCACCAGAATTCCTTCAGAGACATTCAGACTGTGGTGGAGCAGCAGGACAAGGTGTCCAGCGTGGACTCTGTGGTTTTCATTAGAACTCTGAGTCACTGGGGATTTCTCGGGACTTTACATCTCAGCAGAAGTGATGCAGATGTAATCTGTGTCTCTTCTAGGTTTGTGGTCGTTTCTGGGAAGTTTCTCATCTGTTGTTGGTCTCTGAGGACAACAAGAACCACAGAGAGAAAACAGTCAGTGTGACTGAGAGGTTTCATGAGGACAACAGAACAACAGTTTCATCCATACCAGTGGTTCTCAAACTGTGTAGCGGGTTCCACTGGGGGAGCGTAGAGACTCTGCAGGGGGTCCGAGGATGATCACGGGAGAAATATAATGAGGCTGAATGGACATGATTTATGTAAGAAAAAAATAAACAAACCTTTGATGATGTGCATGTGTTGACCTTTATTCCACTAAAATGAATCTTGGATCATTTTTTATTTGTAGCTTCCCAGATTATTGTGAATGATTGATTAAAATTATTGTGGGTGTGAACTTTTTTAGCTTCTCTGGAGCATGCAAGGAAAAGTTTGTTTCCTCTAAGAATCCCATTTTTCCAGGTTTCTCCCATATTTTAAGGAGATCTCCCAGTGCCCTCCTATTTTGTTGTTTTGTCGTAATTTCCATGGCCCTTAAACATTGTTGTGAATAATCCTCATCCATGGATCCATACGTTTTGTATGGTTTTCTGACACAGGTCTGTTTCAGGGTGCAAAAGCATGCATCGTACCTTTAGTTGCACCGCATGGACTCAGCGTCCTCATGCACACCTTCTGTGTTGTATGTGCAGCAATAACTGCTCTGTGTACAGCAGTGTAACATGCAGCAGGTGTTGTGATCATTAAATACTCTCTCAGCCAATCACACCACTGGTCCCCTGGGTCTCAAAGAGCTGAGCCAATCACAGTTAAAGTTTGGCAAACAGAAAGCTTTACCCCGGGAAATGTCTGGATGGTTCAGAGCATCATGACAGGAACACACGTCACCACAAACCTGCAACCAAACACAGGCGGAGTCTGATTTTCCATCAGGTCGTTATAATGACAGCAGAGATAAATACGTTTGGTGTTGATTACATTGGAAGTTTAATTCTAATGTATCTCACCTTGTACATGGCAGACAATTGGACTCGAGTCATAGGGACTCGGACTCGCTGTTTGTTTTTGTTTTGTTAGTTTTTTTTTACCCTGCGCTACGTTGACTTTGCTCATCTCAACCATAGACTGTAAAGGTCTCAGCTTTATGGTCATCACCTTTTTAAAAAATATTTAATAAATCTCTAAAGCCTCTATTTTCTTCTTCTCTTTTATTTTCTTCTCTGTGCGTCGGACTTCTACCGACCGCACATAGAGCATACTGAACAAAAAAAAGACAACGTCAAAGTTTGATGGCCAAACCATTTGTGTGTGTTTTTTTTGGGGGGGGGTTCTTCACTATATTAAGGACAACTAGGCGGGGAAAAAGCTATTATGATAACTCAAATATTAGATTTTTTTCCACAAATAGGCCTGTTTTGAAATATTTTAAATAATTACTCCATAATTTAATGAGGTCCCACCCATAGATATAGAAATAGAAGTATATAGTTTCTTTATCTATGGTGAACAATAGTGAGAGACTTGACTTGACATAATCTGCGACTTGACTTGACTGCGACAACGGCTGACTTGACTCAACTTGACTCGACAACCTTTTGACTTGACTCGACTTGACTCGACAACTTTGTGACTTGACTCAACTTGACTCGACAACCTTGTGACTTGACTTGGCTTGACTTGCCATGACAAAACTTAGGACTTGCTTGGGACTTGGGCCAGATACTTGATACTTGCTTGGACTCGGATTGGAGGACGTGCAATTGTCTGGTTATTGTTGCTAAACCTGCCGACTTTCATTCTCTCACTGCATTTATGCAGTTTACAGTGACAACAGTAGCAGATTTAACATTGAAAGTACAGTAATTGTTGAAACACGAGGCCTTTGACTCCGTGAGATGTAAACAAAGCCAATTCTCATTTCTAGCTGACAACAGAGGATTTTGTCGCTTTAAAATAATTACTCACAAGCAGATTTCATAAATGTAGCTGGCGAATGTAAGCTAATGCTAACTCGGCTGAGAAGTCCTTTTGACATTAACATCTGACACCTTTTAAAACAAGAATACTGGGAAAGTGTAAATATTAAAGTTAGCTAACAGCTGCACACATAATATAACATTAATGCTAACAGACTGAGGCTAAAGCTAGCTTACATCTCAGCTAACATTGGTCAGATGGTAGTACAGCAGGTATATCTACATGATAGATGACAGAAATACACTCATGAGCGTGGAAAAGGAAATGCAGGGACTCGATTAGAACAGCGGACCTTGAGGCGGGTCACAGCCAGACCAGCTGGACCACGATCACCACAGGAAGAGAGGCGGGATAAGAGCTAAGCTAACCCAGCTCAGACCTGAGACAGCGAGCCAGAGAGAGATGCGTAGTGCGACAACAATTTAATTCATGACAATGAGTTTATTACTTATTCTACAATTACTTATTTTTACTTTTTTAATTTAAAGGAGCATAATTACTGCTAATGTAAATGTTTACATTAGCAGTAATTATGCTCATAGATAGAGGACATGTGCTCATCACATTCAGATGAACTGGTGAGCAGAGACGAGGAAAAATCTCTTTATCAGAATAAACTTTGTTTGAAACAGTCCTTTAGAAAACGATTTGAAGTATCTTTCTTTTGGTTTGAGAAACTATTAAAATAATTTATTCTAACAGATTGAGCGTCCTGGTTTGGATCATATTAAGAAATGATGTTGACATGAGGAAGATGGTTTTGAGATGAACCAGAAACCAGAGGGCTGTTCTCTGAAACAAGCTCAACACAGCCAGGCTTTCTCTGCATGATCTGGATCGGCAAAACCTAAAACCTCAGTCAGAGATAATTGGTACCATGTAGGGCTGTGCGATTGCCTCTAAATTTCAAATTGTAGATTGTCATTGCTCTAGATTGCCAATACGATTAAATTGGCAAAGGGGCAGGAGTGACGTGTCCTTGGCACGTGTCTTATGTTGATCGCTACCAGTCAGCAACACTGCCAACACTGACACTTTGGCCACTTTGGTGGCAAAGCGCCATCTCCAATTTGGGAGTTTTGGGTTTATCCCAGATGCCAGAGTGAGCAGCGGACACAACAAAGCCTATCTGCAAAATATGCAACAAATGTGTGTCGTGAAAATGTTCAGACAACCAATTTATTTATGCACCTTCGTCTTCATCATCCTGCTGAAGCCACAAACTCCCGATCCCCAAGCTAGCACTTCAAGCACTGCAGGTTTATACTTTTGTTATAATGACGTTATTTTAATGTTTTGCATCACATGCAAAGTGAGCGTACCGCTGCGCTGACAAGCGGAGACGTGTTGCTCCTCCTCACTCAAGTCGCTGTCATTAACTTTTAACCTAAAGCGGCAGTGCCGCAACACTGTGAATTTATGAAAGCCTTGTGTGAACATTTCAGTAGTTACACAAAACAATATTTATTTGCAATTAGCTCTCTGTTGAACGACCCGAAGCATGAGCAAACAGGCTGCGTCAGTTCGAATCAAAGAGATCGCCCTGTCACTGTCACAGGGCTGACAGTGTACCCTGCGCTGAGAGGAGAGGAGAGGAGAGGAGGGAGAGAATGTGGATTGTAGGTCTGTTTGTAAACGGGGCTTCTCTAACAGTCATGTATTTCCTCCAGAAACATCTCTTAATGCACAGTAGAGCGCCGTTTTTTCAAAATCGCCTTGATAAACAGCAAATCGCCCGGCAACCTTCCTCGCCAATATGATTTAATCGGTGATCGTCCCAGCCCTAGTACCATGACATTGGTTATGAACTCGCTTTGTTAATCCAGGCTCTCATCTTAAGGCTTTGTGCGTTCATATAAAAGGGCGTTGTTGCATCTTTGACTCTTCTTCCACATGAAATGAAGCTCAGCGTAAGTTCAATCAGGAAGACCTTCTGACCTTCATTCACAACTTTCCTTTACTCCGTCTCTCTCCTCCTATTCTCTCTAATCAGCTGTTTGTGGGCGTTCACCTTCCTCTTTACTATCCAATCAGATTTTGCCACGATCACGGTAGCCAGTCAATTTGCTGCTGCCAAACTTTAAATGGCCTCTGTCTTTGCTCCATCAGTTGTCATTCAGTCAGTGGATCCTCCTCCTCCTCTCTCCTCCAGCCTTCAGGTCCAGGCAGCAGGAGTCTGGAGCCACTTCACCTCATCTGTCTCTGCTTTGCACCTCTTCACCACCACCACCAGTGTCTAGACCCCAGGGGTTCTCTTCACTACAACTTCATCACCCCCATTTATATATGTTGTATTGTTTCACCTCAATGGGTCTAACTTCAAAGACTTTTCATGTCTCATATCTCATGCAAGTGTCAATAAACTATTTTCTTTAACTCTTAGTCTCTCTGATTGAAATGAAGCGACTGCAAGCACACCTACTTCAGTCAAAATGATCAAGTTATTATTATATAAGTTGTGAAAAATATACAAAATACATTACAGCAGGAGAAGAAGATGATGTCAGAAAATGACTGATGGACTAAATGTGGTCTTAATGCTGCCGTTTATTCTAACATGAAAACTGCACATTAAACAATAAAACTCCATCAGCAGATTTAAACATGATAAGTCTGTCTGACTCTGTCCTATGATGACAGAGGCGTGGACATCACTGAAGTTTTTGACCAAACCAACGTAAAATGAGTGGAACTGATTTAAGATTGTCTGTGATAAATGATGATCAATTTTCTAATCAGTGATCTGAGCTGCAAAATCACCGAGACAAAACAGAAAACAGATCAAAGTCTTCAAAGTGTCTGTAGTTGCTTCATCATTATTTTACTGTGTGGATTATAAACCATGTCAATTTAAAGTGTTAATATGATCTGGAGCAAACGGGAAAATGACTCTGCATCACCAAACGGAGTTACCATGACAACGTGATGCAGACAGTTTGTCTGCTGTTTCATTTTTACATTATATGGATTCGTTCTGTGATATTATGAACATACAGCTCAGCAACTTTTCATTTTAACCTCCTCCTCAGTTTAAAAGTTATATCGCTATAAACAACCTTGTTAGGACAATAATTAGTTAAAGAACGCGCTTTTACAGGCGACCCTAGTTTCACCTCAGGATCAGCTGTTTCATTTACAAAACAAAACCAGAATCTCAGGGCGCGGTGTGCATGTAAGCAATTAAAGCTCAATGAAAAACAAATAAACAAAAACAAAACAAAATAAATTTTTATTAAACATTCAGTTCAGTTCCTTATAAATCTGCAGAGTGACTCCAGTTATCACATAAACAGTGGGACATTACACACACACACACACACACACACACACACACACACACACACACACACACACACACACACACATACACACACACACACACACACACACACACACACACACACACATACACACACACACACACACACACACACACACACACACACACACACACACACACACACTTCTTTTGTGAACTGTGAGCCGAGGAGACATCTAGTGGTCACAGAGAGGAGTGACGTGAACAACTTCACCTAACTGATGTTTTTATCTTGTGTTTTCTTCCGTCTGTTTCTTCTTGTATCTAAGTGTGTGTGATCAAAACACTGCGTTTATTCAACATTAAAATGTGTGTCATGTTGGTTTACTGATTTTATGTTTCCACTCACCCTGTCTCTTTGTTTTACCCTCAGCAGAGCTGTCATGGATTCTGATGCTGGTTTAATATCACATGACCTCATATTCATGCTTTAAGTAATTTCATATATTGTCCTTAGATTTACTTTTGTCTTGTCATGTTTCTCAAGCACTTTGTTGTAGGTTTCAGCTTAAATCAAAGCTGCTTACTTATGGTTCTGTCTCAGCTCTCTCCCTGCTATCTTCTGGCTCTGTCCCACCTATTTTCTAGCTCTGTTTCGACTTTCTTCCAGCACATTCCCCATATTTTTCTAGTTCTTTCCTGGCTCTCTCCCAGCTATCTTCTGGTTCTCTTCAGGCTCCCTCCTGACTTTCTCCCAGCTATTTTGTGGCTCTTTTCTGGCTTTTCCTACCTCACTCCGACTTTTTACTGTCTACACCCGGCTCCTTCTAGGCTATCATCTGGCTCATTCTTGACTCTGTCTGGCTCTATCCCAGCTCTCTGCAGGCTCTTTTCTGGACTCTTTCAGACTGTCTCCTGGTTCTAAACTGACTTTCTGTCTCTTCCTTGGCTATCCTCTGGCTATCTTCCAGCTCTGTCCTGGCTCTTTTCTGGCTCTGTCCTGACTATCTCCTGGCTTTAAACTGGCTCTGTTCTGTCCCAGTCCAGAAATTACATATTACACCACCAAACTGACCCTCATGTCCCCACCTGTGCTCCGTCCAGCTCCTCCAGGTTCAGTTAGTTTAAACCCCTGAAGTTTAGCAGCTCGGTCATGTTACAGAGAGCAGGGAGGCTCTGTGTTTTCTGTGGAGTTGAGCTCAGATTTGGATCCGTGCAGAGCCTCAGCTTTCTGCTGAGCCAGGCATTTGGGTTGTGTCAAGCAGCGTGAGGTTTATAGATCATTGAGGGGGTTCTGACTGATTTCAGGCTCAATGAAAACAAATGACAAACTGTTGTGTGCTTTGGATCTGACATTTGAAAGCACACCACTGCTGCTCTGACACTGCTGAGAGAATTATACAGTTCTTCAGTAATTAAATCTATCTATCTATCTATCTATCTATCTATCTATCTATCTATCTATCTATCTATCTATCTATCTATCAGGATTATCAAGCACGACTTGTGCTGATCTGATTTAACTCTCACATGAGTATGATGGTGTGTGACACTAAAGCAAATAAAACAAATTGAAAACATGCAGACTGACCTGAGTCTCCACTGCAGCTGTAAAACTGAGTTTGTCCCCTGAACTCTGTGGAAAAAGAACAAAAAAAAAAAATAAATAAAATCTGGACCCGTGTGAAAGTAATTTCAAATGTTTGGAAGTCATTTCAAACAGTGCAGATGAGGAGCAGATCTTACCAACACTGACAGAGCTCCATTTTAGCAGCAAGCACACAAAAACTAAATGAGCTCTTTCTTTGTGAAATATTTTTATTATTTATTGTGATCAACTTATACATTTTGGATATGCATTGATTGTTCTTGGCCTTTCCTCCAATTGGTGCCATTTCAATATTTTAATTTGCTCTAACGATTTTTCATTGTTTTGTTTTTTCAGCACTATGTCTACAAACATGTTTAACTTAATAAAAATGTGTAATATGTGTAATAACAGGTCATTTTCGTTTACATTACAAGATCATTGCTTTTGTAACCAGGCTGAAAGTAACAGGGTTTTTAATATGAGCAGATTCATGAAATTTACCCACATGGCACAAATGCTAATGCACGAACACTCCACACCTTCAACTCATTTACCAAAACTGATTAACATATAGGAGAAAAAAAAAAATAAAAAAAGGAAAAGGGGAAAAAACTAATAACTAAACTAATATCACAAAAACAAACAAGAAAGCAAACAAAACAAACAACATCAGAAAAGAAATAATAATATAAATATAAATGTTTATATATATATATATATATATATATATATATATATATATATATATATATATATATGTATATATATACATTTATGTATATCATGTTCTGACAATGAAAGAAATGCACAGACTTGGTGAAATGACCTAAAAAATATATATATATATAAATATCAACGATGTGTTTGTCATCATCATTCAAATCTTATTAACTTCCTGTCTGTAGTCTGGAAGCCTATTTACACCACTTAAACAAAATATCTCCATAGTAAATCAAATTATGAGATAAAAGTCAAAATGATGACTTTTTATCTCATAATTTCGATTTTCTAATTTCATGGTTATGACTTTTATTTTTAATCTTATCTCACTATCTTTATCTTAAAATAAAATTTGCCTTTAATCTCATTATTTCGATTTTTTTATCTCATAATTCTGACTTTTAATCTCAGAATTTTAATTTATCTAGAGGATATTTTTAGTGGAAATGCGCCTCCATATTTGCGTGTGTTTGTGATAAACATTATAATTTTTGTCATTTTACTTTCAGCAGCGCCACATCAGATGGCGCCCTTTGTTTCATTTTCTGATAAATCTTTCGCCTTCTGTCACAAGGTTTGTTCCTCTCCGCTCTCCGTAGTTGTAGGATAAACATGGCGTCGGATAGTGACAGTGAGGAGGATTTCGTATCTTACGGGACTCCGCTGGAAGCTTTAGAAAGGTCGAGTTCATTTAAAATGTCTATAATCTGTGTGTTTGTCCTTTAAGTGGTGCAGCTGCTGCACGAGGGCAGAAACGAGCCGCCGGAACTGAAGCACGCGAAGCTAACAAGCTGCCATCAGACTTCATTCTAATATCCGCAAATTTAATGTTGTCACGCTCACAGACTGAACAGAACACGCTCAGGTTCAGTCACTTGCACAGCTTTTATTCATATTTACCTTTTAATTGTGATTCGGCCTTGGAGTAATTCTCAGACCTGCAAGTAATTTTACTCACACCTGAATTTATTATTCAATCTACTCCTTGAACCTTAACTTCATGTTTACTTTGGACCTTTTGCAGCAAAGGGGTTGATCATGTGGACACAGTAAACCAGTTAGAGAATATAGATTTCTATAGAAGAGATGCAGTTTAGTGTCTCAGTGTGTTTAATTGAAGAATCATATTCAGTTATTAATTAAAGAAACCCGTCACTCTTACCAGTAAACAAAGGAACAAAATCTGCAGGATTTTTGAACTAAGTTTAGTTCAGTTTTGAAAATCCTCTTTTTATTTCAACAGAAGGTCAGTACGTTTACTCAAGAATCCTTTGAGATACTTTATGGGTATTTGTTTGCTTATTTGCAAATCTAAACAATAATAAACAATGCTCATCTGATGTGGGTTAAGTTTGTAAATTGTTGAGAAGTTTTAAAAACATTTAAATGAAGGTTTTCTATCATGAAATGTATTTCTGTGAATGAACTTTTGTTAAGATGATACAACTATTACGATTTTAATTTTGTTTTTGTTGATCTGCTGACATCATAAAAATCAAAGAGCACATTTTTATAATAATGAAAATTGAGCAGAAGTGTTAGAATAAGTATAACAACAAAAAACAAAGAAGGGTCCAGAACAAGTTTTGGGTTCTTTAATAGACATTAATGTCCATGTTGTTTCTCATGGTTTGTAAAAATGATCAACTCTAATTAAACTACTGGAGATACTTTTACTTTAACAGATACTGTACTCTG
>CM034591.1:737074-784574 GCA_020091685.1 Lutjanus erythropterus
TTTAGAGCAGGGGTCCCCAAATGGCGGACGCGTCGAGTCCGGACCACACCCTGTCCTATACGGACCCGCACCTATAACCAATAAATTATTAATAGATTTAAAATTTTGACGGACGCCTTCTATTTTAACTGGCGCAACTTTTCTAGTCTTTCTGGCGCTGGTTTATCTGATCAGGAAACACACAGACCAGCTGCAGAGAAGCTGCGTGTGGAGAGACTGTTGTTAATGACGGAGTTTATTACAACACAAACTAACGTGATGTTAATGACATCATCACCAACCAGATGCACTTATAAAATTAAACACCTGTATAAGGACGTAAAACAGGAGAGTCTGTGTTTGTCTGTGAGAAACTTTCAGATCTTCTCAGCAGAGTGAACAGGTGAGGGGAGGAGAGAGGAGGGCAGACTGATCACTAATCAATCACTGATACCGTCGTCCTCTCGGACTGATTAAAAAATAAAAATGACAAAACCTGTGTGTCCACACAAATAAAGTCTCTGTGTGAAACACTGCAGAGTTTAACATCGTGCTGTTTACAGACAGTCTGCTGTCTGTAGTTTGACAGAGAGACAGAGGGTCGGTGTCTAGAAGGAACCCTAGACCTGCGAAAGATCGCGAGTTTGATTATTTTAGTAGAAATAACGAACACAAATCTCGCGAGAGTTGTGCAAATAAAGAGTAACCTTCTAGACACGGCGAAAAAGGTGCGCAGCTCAAAAATATAAAATCATGTGGTGGTGTCGATGTTTTTAATGTGGCGGGTCTCATCAATAAAACTATTCACTGATCCACAGAGAGTCACTGAAACACTGATCTCTGACCTGCTGTGATGGAAAAATACTCACAGTCTTTATTTAAGTATTTTTACATTGTGATATTAGTGTTTTTACTTCATTACAATTTAAATATTTTACATGTTATTGTTTCCTTTTTGAAAAATCAACACTTTTATTGCTGTTGTTGTACTTTAATGTTTTCTTATTGTTATTTTTTTATTACTAAATACAGACGTGCAAAATCATAAGAGGAGAAAAAGGTGGCATGTTGGTAAACCAGTCCCCGTCCCTGTCCTCTGTCCTCTATCCTCTATCCTCTGTCCTCTGTCCTGTCCTGTGCAGTCCCCTCTGCTCCTCTGTCCCTGTCCCCAGTCCTCTGTCCTCTCCCTGTCCTCTGTCCTCTGTCCCCAGTCCTCTGTCCCCTGTCCCAGTCCTCTGTCCTCTGTCCCTGTCCCTGTCCCCAGTCCTCTGTCCTCTGTCCCCTGTCCCTGTCCCTGTCCCCAGTCCTCTGTCCCCAGTCCTCTGTCCTCTGTCCCCAGTCCTCTGTCCCCAGTCCTCTGTCCTCTGTCCCTGTCCCTGTCCCCAGTCCTCTGTCCCCAGTCCTCTGTCCTCTGTCCCCAGTCCTCTGTCCCTGTCCCCAGTCCTCTGTCCCCTGTCCCCAGTCCTCTGTCCTCTGTCCCCTGTCCCTGTCCCCAGTCCTCTGTCCTCTGTCCCTGTCCCCTGTCCCCTGTCCCAGTCCTCTGTCCCCAGTCCTCTGTCCTCTGTCCCCAGTCCTCTGTCCCAGTCCTCTGTCCTCTGTCCTGTCCTGTCCCCAGTCCTCTGTCCCAGTCCTCTGTCCTCTGTCCCCAGTCCTCTGTCCTGTCCCAGTCCTCTGTCCTGTCCCTGTCCTGTCCCCTGTCCTCTGTCTCTTCCTCTCCCCCTGTCCCCAGTCCTCTGTCCTCTGTCCTCTGTCCCTGTCCTCTGTCCTCTGTCCCTGTCCCCAGTCCTCTGTCCTCTGTCCCTGTCCCCAGTCCTCTGTCCTCTGTCCCCTGTCCCCTGTCCTCTGTCCTCTGGGAAGCTCTGTCCTGCTCTAGAAGAACCATGTTGTGATTTTAACATGTGAACAAAACGTTCTGGTGTTTCAGTTCAAAGTTCTTCATCTTCTGTTTGTGGTTCTGCAGACGTCACTACCTTTACTTTTAACTTTGTACTTGAAAAAAAGTAAAGTGAAAACAGTAAAAGTAAATCTACATTAAAAGTAAAATTACTTTGCTGAGTATTTTTACTTTTACTTTAGCAATTTATAGTTGTTCATTTAATAGACCTGTCTTATCTTTTCTTTTGTATATTTCCATTGTTCTTAAATAAAGCAAAGTAATGTAATAGAAAAATGCAGAACAATATTTCTTATCTGATTACTCAATTAATCGGCAGAATAATCGATAGATTATACTTAAATTTTACTGGTTCCGCCACTCCAAAGAAAGTTAGACATTATGATGTTCGGACCTTTGCTTTAGGAAATTTTCTCTAACTGGACCTCTTTGAATTTTAATTGAATATTCCTGGTTTAGAGCTTCAGTCAGTCTGTGTTGTTTGATGAAATCAATTCTTAAAAACACAGTTAAATCACTTTTCCCTCTGCGTGATTCGCACTGAGGTCCACAGGATCGTAATGATGCCATTTAATAAAGTGAATGATTGATCCTTATTGATATTTTATCAGGTGCAGGTCAGGTGATCACTGTATGTTATCATGTTAATGAATGTGGAGGGGCGAGGTGTGCAGAGTGTTGATGCAGGTTTAATGTAGCTGACTGTTGTTGTTGTTGTTGTTGTTGTTGTTGTTGTGTGTGTCAGGACTTTGGCGAGCACGGCATCGCCCCGACAGATCATCACCAGCCAGGAGTTTTCGTCCAGTCGCAGAGGCGAGGATCCGAGCGCGAGCCGTGGCGCTCAGACGGCCCTGATCCCGGAGACACTCTGCTGGAGGAGCTGATCACACCTGCCAGGTACCTGCTGACATCACGCTGACATCACACTGGCGCTCACCTGGGATCACTGCTGACATCAGCAATGATTAAAGCTGCAATGATTAATTCATTAATAAACTGTTAAACAATTATGAAATTAATCATCAACTAATTTGATAATCAAATAATCAGTTTGAGTCATTTTTTAAATAAAAGGTCAAAATAACAGTAAACTGATTATGTTTGAGTTGAGGACAAAACAAGACATCTGAGGACGTCATCTTGAACTTTAATCAATATTTTCTGACGTTTTATGGACCAAACAACTGATCGGCTAGTGAAAAATCATCACTAGATTGATCACTAGTTCAAGTACCAGTAGACTAGTGGACAAGATTGTGACAGGATGAATTTTCCATCAATCATGTTGTCAGATATTTCAATTAAATGTGAGAAATGAAGTGCGTCTGATGAACAGTTTGAGTCTCATACTGAAGGAAGCGTTTTAAAGTGTCGTTTGTTTCACTGTCAGGTGGCTCCATCGAGGTGGAGCTGCTGAGGAGGATGGGCTGGAGGGAGGGACAGGGTGTCGGGCCTCAGTGAAGAGGACACTTGACAGAAACAGGTTCCACAAGTTTAGTTTGACTTTACATTGACAAGTTTTCATGGTGCAATAAAATATTAAAGTGTCCACAGAAACATTATTTCTAAAGTAACGGGAACATATAGATTATGAGTTTACGTTGATTGATAATAATAAATAACATACTTATATATAATATATCTCATTTATGTACATAAATTCCTGTAATTATTACACACTGGTCCTTTAAGTGAAATTAATAGGTCTTGTTTTCCCTCTCATCAGTAAAACAATATACTCATTTTAAATGTTTTACTGCAAACATAAACTTTTTTTTTACATTTTGCAGAAGTTCCTCTTTTCTTCATTTGGTGATCCAATTAAAGCCTGCTGTGACCCACCTGAGGGTCACGACCCAGTATTTGGGAATGACTGCTTTAACTCTGATGGAATAAAATACATCCAGACTGCGTCTTGATTTCTGCTCGTACAAACGTCGTCTCTGTGCCGTGCCGAGGTAATCCCACACCAGCTCAACATATACTGCTCACTAAGCTGTCAATTGGCCGAACTGTGTGCTTCAGGAGGTCGTCTGGTGTCATGGCAACGCAGTTCAAAATCCCTGATACTCACACATGACCTGTGTTGGAATATCAGCTGTGCGCACGTGGCGTCGACACGTCAGTGCACGTATGCAAACAGCAGCAGGGGGTTATATAACATCCATGTTCACTTCAGCAGGAAACAAAAGAGCTGCACTCAGGTCTGATTACAGGCTGGAAGACGGCGTGCCCTCGTGACCCAGCGAGCGTAAAACAGACGATATCTGAGAGCAGATGTAATCCCGGTCCGCCGCCGACACCTCAGTCGACAGCTCGCTCTTAACTGGCTGAGCAGAGAGCTACTGAAGGTCAGCTTGGGGTCATTCTGAAATAAGAGCAGAGGCTGGAAAAAAAGGCCCCAGTAAACCTCTTAGAAAGCTAATTGAACCGATCGAGGCACATTCCTCGAAGGATGAGGGCTCAATTCACAGGGTTCGCTGACTGGGCAGCGCCACGGGGCCGCGGGGCCACCGTCCTGCCGCCACCGCCGCCGTGTGGACCAAACCTGTCAAACTGTTACCTCTCTGACCAGATGAATCCATCACTGGTGTCAGATCAGTTTGTATCTGCAGCTCAGCCTGCAAAGGTTTGTCTGACACTGATGGAGGAATGTGATTGGCTGACAGTTGAGGCAGTGATTCTGACAGGTCTGCTGTCTCCTGACCAATCAGAGGTCTGTGCAGCAGGATGGTGAAAGTGGACTTCTGGTGTTTTCAGGGTGTCTAACACAGTGTTTCCCAAAACTATTTTTTGGGCCCCACTTTTCAAAAATAACAAATCATTGTGACTCAAAATATGTTATAGATAGTCCATCAATCTGTTGATTATTTTCTCAATTGATCAGTTATCAGTTATTGTCACACTGTAAATTAGTTGTTAATCCTGTCACAGTCTTGTCAATTGAAAAACAGGTCCAAACATGTGAAAACGGGTGGAGGACATGGACATACGTTTGGACCTATTTTTCAACTAGTGCTCAATCTGGCAAAAAAAAATTCCACCAATCGATGAATTATTTAGTTAATAAAATATGTTTTCTCAATGTTTTTGGATCACGTCAAAGTAGGAACACACCTTTTTAAACCAGGAAGGTCACAAGATTAAAAATGAGGTCATGGAAGTGACAGGAGGGACAGAAACAGCGAAAGCTGGACGTCACTTTGAAGGACAACTTTTGAAGTGATATTTTGGAGTGTGTGCAAAGTCCTGTTTAGCCCAGGTTAATCCGGGACTAAACAGCCAATACCTGCATTTGATCCTTTTGTGCACAGATGTAGAAAAAAAAAGACCATCTGTATGGTTCTTCTGACAGCCAATCACCAACAGTGTGACGTGTGATTGGCCCACGACAGCATCAGCTACAGCCCATACAGTCTGTGCTGTGGTGAATGAAATGAAAGTCCTGGGATGAAAAATACTGTCCACTGAACTTGTCCATGATGGGACACGTGTCACTTGGACACAGTCAAATCTTCGTTCTCTGAACTATCCAGACATTTTAGACATTTCCTGACAGGACATTTTCCTTTTATCATCTGAGAAATATTTCAAAAATACATTCTATACGATCTTTTAAAGACACAGAAACCTTTTACAGGCTTTTATCTCATCACGCCTGGATTTCTGCAGCAGCCTTTTGACCTGCTTGAATCAAAACTCTATTAACAGACTTCAGAGTGTACAGAACTCAGCTGCCAGACTTTTAACCAGAACTAGGAAACACCATCATATCACTCCTGTTTTAGTGTCTTTGTATTGGCTCCCAGTACGTTTAAGAATAGATTTTAAGATTTTACTGATGACTTTTAAAGCTCTTAATGGCCTCGCTCCCTCACATGTCACTGACCTGTTAGTACCTTACACTCCAGAACGTACCTTGAGATCCTTGGGCAGAGGTCTTTTGTCTGTTCCACAGGCCCGCCTGAAAACTAAAGGGGACAGAGCCTTTTCAGTCAGGGCCCTGAGGCTCTGGAACAATCTGCCCAAGGAAATTAGGTCAGCTGAGTCATTGATCTCCTTTAAATCAGAGAGCATTTCCTGATTTTATCTAAGTTTGAACTGATTTGCCCTGTGTTTATTTCTTAAAATGTTTTTACTTTTACTTTTTGCGCTGTACTATTTGATTTTATCTGTTATCTGACTTTCAAACCTGTCTGTTTTATTTTGCTGCCTTTGAATTTATTCTTATTCTTATTATTATTATTCTTATTATAAATCTTTCCTTTCATACAGTCTGTGTGAGACCTGCAGATCTACAGACCTGCGGACCTGCAGACATGCAGACCTGCAGACGTGCAGACCAACAGACCTGCAGACATGCAAACCTACAGACATCCAGACCAACAGACCTGTAGACATGCAGACCAACAGACCTGCAGACATGCATACCTACAGACATGCAGAACTAAAGACATGCAGACCTGCAGACCAACAGACCTGCAGAATTGCAGACCGGCTGACATGCAGATCTGCAGACATGCAGAACTAAAGACATGCAGACCTACAGACGTGCAGACCAACAGACCTACAGATATGCAGACCTGCAGACATGCAGACCTACAGACCTGCAGAATTGCAGACCTACAGACATGCAGAACTAAAGACATGCAGACCTGCAGACCAACAGACCTGCAGAATTGCAGACCTGCAGACATGCAGAGTTACAGACATTCAGACCTACAGACCTGCAGACATGCAGACCTACAGACATGCAGACACACAGACATGCAGACCTGCAGACACACAGACATGCAGACCTACAGACCTGCAGACATGCAGACATGCAGACATACAGACCTGCAGAATTGCAGACTTGCAGACATGCAGACCTACAGACCTGCAGACATGCAGACATGCAGACATACAGACCTGCAGAATTGCAGACTTGCAGACCCACAGACCTACAGACATGCAGAATTGCAGGCATGCAGACCAAAAGACCTGCAGAATTGCAGACCTGCAGACATGCAGACTTGCAGCCCCACAGACCTACAGACATGCAGACCTGCAGACTTGCAGACATGCAGACCTACAGACATGCAGAGTTACAGACCTTCAGACCTACAGACCTGCAGACATGCAGACCTACAAACCTGCAGACCTACAGACATGCAGACACACAGACATGCAGACCTGCAGACTTGCAGACACGCAGACCTACAGACATGCAGAGTTACAGACCTTCAGACCTACAGACCTGCAGACATGCAGACATGCAGACCTACAAACCTGCAGACCTACAGACATGCAGACACACAGACATGCAGACCTGCAGACCTGCAGACACACAGACACACAGACATGCAGACCTACAGACCTGCAGACATGCAGACACACAGACATGCAGACCTACAGACATGCAGACCTGCAGACACACAGACATGCAGACCTACAGACATGCAGACCTGCAGACACACAGACATGCAGACCTACAGACCTGCAGACACACAGACATGCAGACCTACAGACATGCAGACCTGCTGATCTGCAGACCTGCCAGATTTCACTTTACATTTTAAATTTCAATTGTTCAGTGTAAAATATTAAACTAAAGATACAATGCATGTTTTGCATACTGAACTGAGCTGTGTCAGACAAATATACAAAGCTTATGGACCTGTTTATGGCAATTATTTCTAATAAAGTTTGAGGGCAATGCAAATTACTGGAGTGTCCCTGGGAAAAATTACAAAACAGGGGCAGGTTTAGCTTAGGCGCTGCAGTGTCACATGACAGGGTCGCCCTCTGTGTCCTGCAAAGGGTAAAAAAAAAGTATTTAACATTCTCATATTTCTGCATCTCCAACAGCAAAGAATGTATTTTCCTCCAGTGTGGCAGCCAGTCAGCCAAACAGGGCAAGTGTTGCTCAGCAACTTTAGCATTTAGCTTTGTGCACGTCCTCATGTTCAACATTAGAGTCAGTCTGAACCAAAGAGGCTAAAAACAATATTTTGTGGTCTGGACGTGGCCTTTAGGAGTCAGTGTTTGAGATAAAGAGCTCACATCTCTCCTGCCTGCTCTCCACTGCTGTCTGTAGTGTTTCTGTGTCAGTGAGTTTCCTGGTTGTCCATCAGTCAGTCAGTTATCAGTCGAATGAGATGATCTGTGGCTGGACGCCAGCTCTGATTCTCAGGAGACGCTGATCCAAACGTCCAAAGGTTTCAGTTACACAGCTGCACTAAAACTCAACAGCCTAAACATTCTATTCTTTTATGTTCTATTCTATTCTAAAATCTATTGGGTTTGCACTTTGTTTTTTTTTTGTCTAATCCTTCTTTCGATGGTTTTTCCTCCCTCTTCCTCCCTTGCCTCCTTTTCTTTCTGTAATTGTCTTGTCTCATCCTTTTATTGTCTTCATCCCTTCCTTCTCTCTCACACGTTGTGTCCTCTTTTCTCCTTATGTCTGTCTTTTGTCATCCCTCCTCTTCGTTTTTTGTCATTACTTACTCCACTGTCATGTTTTTAATTTACTTCCTTTTTGTTCTTTTCCTTTCATCGCTCTTTCTCTCTCACTTTTCCTCTGACACCACTTCATCCCAGACTAACTTTTTCGTGTCTCCCCTCTTTCTTTCCCATACCATTATCTACCCCATCCAGTCTCCCCGTCTTTAAATATCTTCGTCCTCCTCTCCTCTCCTCTCCTCTCAGTCTCTTGGCTCTGACTCAAAGTTCATCAGGAGTTCAGTTGATGTAAACGTGAAACCAATTAGAGCCGATGAGACCACTGAAACACGTCGTCTTTGCTCTGATCGCAGCGATAAGCTCCATCACTCACACTCACTCGCAGCAAGGGATTATGTAACGCAGCTCCACATCATGTTTACACAGAGTTATTGATGGTCATCGTTAGTTATTTAAAGGTAGAAAAACACACTTCTCCTCCTGTCACATGACCTCTGCTCACAGTTGGACGACAGTTTGTTATCACAGAGTTTTCCAGGCGATGAAGCAACGATGACCTTCACCATGTGGTCATGTTGTTTTCACACAGAGAGAAAAAGAGAAGGATGCAACGGAACAAACACCAGGAGCTTTCTACAGAACGTTTCCCAATCTCTTAAACCTCTTCACCCATCCCGAGAACCTGAAGACTGACCCCTAAAACCCTCAGAACTTCATTAAGGAACTCTTCAAGGTCCCCAAGAGCCTTTTAGAGGATCCCTAGAACCTCCTCGGGGACTCATCTAGACTCATCTAGAAAAACATGAATCTCATGAAGAACCCCAAGATTTTTCTCAGGACCAACTAAAAATTTGTCAAGGATCTTTACAACCTCACCAAAGCTGCCTAGAACCCCCTTTCAAGTATTCCTGGAACATCTTGACTAATCCCTCGGAACTTCATTAGAATCTCATCAAGGAACAAATGTACTGGACATCCTCATCAAGGATGTTTAGAAATTTAGCAAGGACTCCTAGAACCTTCTCAAAGAGTGCTAGAACCTTTTCAGTGACCTCTAAACCATCGTTAAGGTCCCCTAGAATCTCTCTCTGAAGGATCTTAAGAATGTAATCAATGACCTCTAACTCATCAAGGATTCCCCAAATATTGTCAAAGCCAGATTAGCTCTGTTTCTTGAACCGGTTCTATTCATCATTCTTGGAACCTTGGAGCCACCAAGCAAACCAGGCTATGTTTCCACCAGCGTGGAACCATCAGGCCTGTGTGTCTTTTCCTCCATGGTTTTGCTTTTGTTGTTGATTGTTGAAGTTGGTTTGTCAGTTGTTTGCTTGTTTGGTTGTTTGGTTGGTTGGAACCTCTGCTCCACTGATGGACGCGGGTCTGCGCGTCTCTGCTCCACTGATGGACGCGGGTGTCTCTGCTGACTGTTCATGTCCTCCTGAAGTCTTGTTGTGGTTTGAAATCTGGCTGATGATGATGATGGTGTCATCTGTGAACTGTGATCTGTGTTTTCTCCATGTCGGGGGCTGCAGTCATGGGTGTGCCATGTGAACAGAAGGGGGCGGAGCTCACAGCCCTGAGGATATCTGGTGTTGAGTAAAACAGGTGACCTGTCTGGGGTCCGACTGATGATGTTTTGTTTTGGGTTTTTTTTTGTGAATTCTATTTTGTTGCTTCTTATTTCACATTTTATCATTTTGTTGGGAGACACTGTGGAACATTTACGTTCTTCTTTTTTTATTTTTCACTTTTCACTCATGATCCGTCACTGTCCAGTTCAGTGTCTGTACGTGAGGGTGGAGCTGCTGTGTGCAGATGTGGAGGCCTCCACCCAGAGACAGATGTGACCTCGTCCTGTACATCTCTCAGTGCTCATCTGTCTCTGCACACATCCACGTTTATTTCTTCATCTGAGGGGCCCCTCGGAGCTCCGGCCCTGTTACGTAATGCTGCTCCTCCTCGGAGCCGAGTGCATCTCCTGCAGCGATAACACAACCACATGTTCAGCTGCAGCTTTAAACTGTCTTCTTTATGGAGATGAATCTTCGTCTTTATCGCACCGTTTAACTTGGGGATGTTCCTCTGAGCTCGTGTTTCACAGAGAACCCGTCGGCTGTTCTTACAGGGACCCGACAGCCGGGCCTGAGTTAGTGTTCAGAGGCCACAGAGGCGGTAGGGCCAAGTCCATCTCTGTCAGTCTGTCTGAAACACGAGTCCTCATCACCCCGAGGCCTGCTATGAGAGGTCAGGATAAAGAATGTGGGACAGTGTGTGGTCCTCACACAGCCCAGGGTATCATGGGATACATTCAATCTGCAGACGTGCTCCATATAACACACAATTCATCACTAAAGAAAAATATAGTTATTTTCTTAAGACCACAGTTTGAGACAGAGCTCCTTCTTGTCACTCAGGCTGGAAACAAGATGTCCTGTCCCTGTGACAGTGAGACATGTCCACTCAACTTGACAGGCCAAGTATGTCCACACATACAAGGAGCTCTCAATAAACTTACCCCTCCTCTACAGCTGCATTTAAATGTGTTTTTGGTGATCAGACCGCAAAATCTTGTCCCGTCCAATGCCCGTCCGTCCACAGTTGAAACGTGGCGATTGGCACATTTTTACATATAAAAAATTTACCTATTGTTTTTGTGATTCCTGCTTCTGTTGACTTTTTTCCTGTCCCGTCCCAGTCCGGTCATGAATTCTGAAAATGACTCACATCCTGTGGGACTCCCCTAACCTTGTTAAACATCTTTACAACAAGGATCCATCGAACCCCCTCAAGGTTGTCTAGAGCCTCCTCAAGGACCCACAGAACCCATCAGACATCTTCAAGGGCCCCTAAAACTTTCCTAAGTACCATTTGAAGTCTACAATGACCCCTGGAGTCCTACAGGTCTGTAGAACTTTCTCAGGGACCCCTAAAAGCTTGTCAAGCATCCTTACAACCTCATTAAAGCTGCCTAGAACCCCACTCAAGGAACCTTGTAGAATCTCTTTAAGGAACTACTGTAGTTTTCCATGCTTCCATCCTCATCAGAATCAGAATCAGAAATGGTTTGTTGGTGCATACAAACATAATATTAGAAATATAAATACAGATTAAGGCAAGTACTTTCAGTAAAAACAGCATAAATAGAAAAGTAAAACAGTAAAACAAACACAAGAAAAAAAACAAGTGGCTAAAGATGTACAATATAGCAGAAGAACAATATTTACAGATGTTTCTGATAATTACAGAGGTGGATAGGAGCTGTGCAGTTTTATGAGGGAGTGCAAAAGGTTTGACATTGAACATGCACATTCACAGTATACAGGGATATTATAATGTGCAAAATAGAGAATTACGTTAATGTAACGTCTAAGAGGGAGGGGAGGGTGGGGGCAGTGTCAGTGGGGGTCGTGGGGAACATTAATAAGGGCAGCTGCAGAAGGAATCATCAAGGATCTTTGGAAATTTTGCAAGGACCGCCAGAACTTTCTCAAAGCTTATTTCCATGTCCCAGAACCAAACCAAACCAAAACATTTCATAAATTACAAATATTTCATATATATAAATCCTTGAGGAATACATTTTCACCAAAAAAAAATTGGAATTGAGGTGTTGGTATTGATCATTTTTAAAGGTTTTTTGGACAAGAGTTGACCCAATTCTCAGGAAGGGGTGAGAAATAATAATCACTTATCAATGATTGTTGTTTTTTTGTTGTTTTTTTACATGCATATATAAATCCTTTGTGGTTGGACATGATTTGTCTCAGTTGTCCAGAATGAGTGATTTCCTGTCCAAAGCTGCACATGACTCGTGTGTCTCTGCAGAAGAAATAACTAAAGTGCATCCTCTGTCTCTGCAGCAGCAGCAGGCGGGTTCAGGTCAGGTCTCAGCTTTAGTCTCGTGCAGAACTGGAGAGTGAACACACCACTCTGTTCTGGTCAACATGAACTGACACAGTTATAAGCAGTCATATGCATGACACAGTAATAAAACTTTAAAACAGCGAGGCGTGTTTCTGTGTGAAGGTCGACACCTCCACATATGTTTTCCCAGTGAGGGAGCAGAGTCCCTCAGAGACAGAGACCTGTCACGTACCCCACGGCTCTCCCAGTTTCCCAGAAGTCCCAGCACCTACAACCTGATCCGCGGCAGTACTCTCTGTTCTGTTTGTTCTTTTGTGCGGCGGCGGGGGTCTGAAAGAGCTCTGCTGGCGAGAGCGCGGCGGCGTTGGCACGCTGCTTCACTCCGTGTCCTTGGAGGGCGTCCAGAGTCACGTCCCAAGAAGAAAACGCTGCTGCTGGCTCCAGAAATAAATACCACAGAAACCTCACAGACTACTACCTGATTCATAACACACACACACACACACACACACACACACACACACACACACACACACACACAGACTTTCTGAAGACTTGCACTTTAGATAGATTTGACAGTGTGTGACAGAGTGTGTGTGTGTGTGTGTGTGTGTGTGTGTGTGTGTGTGTGTGTGTGTGTGTGTGTGTGTGTGTGTCATGTTTCATGCTGTCAGGTCTCTCACACTCCAGCTGAACTGAAACCAGCCAGTGGATCAGGTTCATAAATCTACAGCAGAACAAAAAGCTCCCTCAAGAGTTTCAACAACAACAACAACAACAAAGGAGTGTTTTGGCTGCGAGGGTTACTTTGAAAATGTAATCTGATACAGTTACTAATTACCTGTATCACAATATTAAAGAAATGTGACTTGATTACTGTTGGATTACCTCAATATAAAATATGGTGGAAATGTTTGGCCTAATCTTGTGTTTTTAGGGCTGCAACTAACAATTATCTTCATCATTGATTAATAAGGTGATGAGTTTCTTAATTAATTGATTAGTTGTTTGTTCGTTAGAAAATATTCACATTTAAGAAGCTGAAATCAGAGAATTTAGACTTTCTTTATTTAAAAAATGACTCAAAATGATTAATCAATTATTTAATCCTGTCACAATCTTCTTAATTGAAGAATATGAAAATAAAATGTCAGAAAATAATGAAAATCAATAAATTAATCTTGTCAGTTGAGAAGTAGGTCTGAATGTGCTCCACATGTATGAACCATCTCAATATCTTAATGTCAGATTTTGTTTTTGTTTTGTTGTTGTTTGTTTTTGTCATCTCAAGCCTTTGACAAAAACAGTTGGAAAACTTTATTTTTTGCAGTTTCTTTAACTTCAATTTCATTGTAAAAAATGTCCAAAACCATTGCAACATGTATCGTAATTATTTAGAAAAGCTTCTGTGAGATCAGACATTTTTCACACAGTCCTGTGAATCATGGAGGGACTGAAAGGTTCCCAGAAACACCACCTGCTGCCACATGTCTGATGTTTGTTCCTCTCACAGAGCCGTGTGAGTTCATGTGTGGGATGTTTCTCTTTTATTTTGAAAGTCCAGTGATGATCTGTTGTCATCAGACTCTGACTGTCACTCAGAGAAATGTTGTGGATCATATTTATTATAAAAGTTAAGTTACAAGTCCAGTCAGTTCCATCACAGCTGTTTAGTGCTTCTTGTCGTTTTGTCTGGTGTTTTTAGAAACATGTTGGTCTAAAAAGCTACAAATTCAACATATTTGGTATCAAATTAAAGAGGAAGTTGTGTTTTTCAAATGACAACCACTTGTAATTGTTGAGTTCTTTCTGTTTTTTAGGTAAAGCTGCTTGTTTGTTTGGGTTGAGTAGGAAAGATCTCATCTAAGTGAAGATTCTCAGTGAACTGCTGCAACATGTTGGTATCCTGCTGGGGTCTAAAGGGTTAATCACAAACAGACAGTTCATGTGTTCAAACACACCAGACTCCATTTACAGAAGGTCGGGTCATTTCAACATCGTCATCTTCATTCAAACTGGACAGAGACAAAAAAAAAAACTTGTCTTGAACAATCACAACTCTGGTTCAGTTGAAATATTCTGATTTGTGAAAATATATCAAAATATCATCAGAGAAGCAGAGAGAGTTTTATTTGGTTTAAATTAGCAAGTTTTAAAATGAAAGATTCAATAAATTGTCTGTTTGTGGTCAAACAGAAAGGATGTCGATCTTTAACAAAAAGCTCGATCTCTGCAGGAACCGTGTCAGAACAATAATCTGAGCCTGTCAAACACTTTCAATGGATAAACTTCACCAGTTTAAACTGTGAGAGCAGAGCTTCAATAAAACAGGATACTGACATACAGATAATGAGCTACGATACACTGATCAGTCAGAACATGATGAGCACTGACAGGTGAAGTGAAGAACACTGACTGTCTCTTCATCATGGCTCCTGTTAGTGGCTGGGATATATCAGGCAGCAAGCGAACATTTTGTCCTCAGAGTCGACGCGTTAGAAGAAGGAAAAATGAGAAAGTGTAAGGAACGAGTTTGACGACGGCCACATTGTGATGGTAGACGACTGAGTCAGAGCCTCCAAAACTGCAGCTCTTGTGGGGTGTTCCTGGTCTGCAGTGGTCAGCATCTATCAAAAGTGGTCCAAGGAAGGAACAGTGGTGAACCGGCGACAGGGTCATGGGCGACCGAGGCTCATTGATGCACATGGAGAGTGAAGGCTGGTCCAATGTGGTCTGATCCAACAGACGAGCTGCTGTTGTTCAAACTGCTGAAGAAGTTCATGCTGGTTCTGATAGAAAGGTGTCAGAACACAGTGCATCACAGTCTGTTGTGTATGGAGCTGCAGACCAGTCAGGGTGTCCATGCTGACCCCTGTGCACCGCCGAAAACACCAACAATGAGCACGTGAGCGTCAGAACTGGACCACAGAGCAATGGAAGAAGGTGGCCTGGTCTGATGAATCACGTTTTCTTTTACATCACGTGGATGGACGGGTGTCTGTGCGTCGCTTACCGGGGGAACACATGAAGCTCAGCATAAGTTCAATCAGGAAGACCTTCTGACCTTCATTCACAACTTTCCTTTACTCCGTCTCTCTCCTCCTATTCTCTCTAATCAGCTGTTTGTGGGCGTTCACCTTCGTCTTTACTATCCAATCAGATTTTGCCACGATCACGGTAGCCAGTCAATTTGCTGCTGCCAAACTTTAAATGGCCTCTGTCTTTGCTCCATCAGTTGTCATTCAGTCAGTCGATCCTCCTCCTCCTCTCTCCTCCAGCCTTCAGGTCCAGGCAGCAGGAGTCTGGAGCCACTTCACCTCATCTGTCTCTGCTTTGCACCTCTTCACCACCACCACCAGTGTCTAGACCCCGGGGGGTTCTCTTCACTACAGCTTCATCACCCCCATTTATATATGTGCTTATTGTTTCACCTCAATGGGGTCTAACCGCCAAAGACTTTTCATGTCTCATATCTCATGCACGTGTCAATAAACTATTTTCTTTAACTCTTAGTCTCTCCTGATTGAAATGGCACCAGGATGCACTATGGGAAGAAGGTGAGCCGGTAGAGGCAGTGTGATGCTTTGGACAATGTTCTGCTGGGAAACCTTGGGTCCTGCCATCCATGTGGATGTTACTTTGACACGTACCACCTACCTAAGCATTCTTACAGAACATGAACAATCTTTCATGGAAACAGTATTCCCTGATGGCTGTGGTCTCTTTCAGCAGGATAATGCTCCGTGCCACGAAGCAAAAATGGTTCAGGAATGGTTTGAGGAGCACAACAACGAGTTTGAGGTGTTGACTTGGCCGTCAAATTCCCCAGATCTCAATCCAGTCGAGTATCTGTGGGATGTACTGGACAAACAAGTCCGATCCATGGAGGCCCCCCCTTCGCAACTTACAGGACTCAAAGGATCTGCTGCTAACATCTTGGTGCCAGATACCACAGCAGACCTTCAGGGGTCTAGTGGAGTCCATGACTCGACGGGTCAGGACTGTTTAGGCAGCAAAAGGGGATCAACACAATATTAGGCAGGTGATCATAATGTTATGACTGATCGGTGAAGATTCCTCTGTTCTGTCAGTTTGTTTTTCATCAACACATGGATTTACTTTGTCACTGTGAAATGAATTAATTTCACCATTTTCAGTAATATTTATTCCTGTTTTATGGCAAGAACGTGCATGAAGATCAGTTGAGTCTGTGCTAGACTTGCACCGATTAATCGGCAATGCTCGGAATCGGGCCGGTTTTCACGTGACTGGCCTTGACCGGTGACCGGCCGGTCAGCGTCACAAATCCGGTTCTGTGTCCGTCATTGTCACACACATGTTCTGCACGATGGTCACGTCATGCGCGCAGCAGACAAACTGACCGTGACGTCAACACGGCGCTGATAACAGCTACACACACTCTGACAAGATGTGTGGATGGATGAAGATGGTGTCAGAGACAGATTCCAAGAACAAGATAAAGAGAAGACAGACAGTCTACAACGAGACAGAGCAGCTGACAATGTCGCAAAACAGCCGTAAACTCTCTCGCACTTCAGGCTAATGCTAGCAAGCTAGCAGCAGACTGCTGTTCACAGAGGGACAGTTAAAATCTCACCTCCTGTTCTGGCTGAAGAATAAACAACCTGTGTTGATGTGTCTCCTCAAACATTTTCTCATCCAGACTCCTTTAACTTCTGTGTTTGTTTTTCTCACGGCAAAGTTTTACTTCAAACTGTTGCACCGCGTTAGTCTCCGGTTTGTTTACATCCGCTTCCACAAAAGATCACGTGATATCGCGTCCCACGAAATCCCGCGAGATTATCTCGTGAGATCACGTTCACCCAATTCATAATCTTAATATAAAATTATAATAAGGCCTGGTTGTAATCTGGAGGATTTTGGAGAAAGTATGAAATGAATATTTAATAGTCAGTGTCTTATTATGAACATATTTACAAGAAAAGTTGCAAAAATGTTTGTGAATGCTGTCAATTACAGTTCTTAGAAAGACTGAAAATCGTAACCGGCCAAAATCGGAATCGGTAAGTCAGACCCCTCAAAAATCGGAAATCGGAATCGGCTAAGAAAGTTGAAATCGGTGCAAGTCTAATCTGTGCTGAGTGATGCTGCATGTAGATATGAACTCTCTGCAGATATGAACCCTTTTATTCAAATGTTGAGGCAGTACATCAGGAGCCAGATATTTCCTGTTACATTCTGGTTTTGAGGAGCAAACTGACATCCAAACCTGCAGCTGTCAGCACGTCCATCCTCCTCACATCCAAACATCTGCAGTAGATCAGAGGTGTAGCAGGAACAGGACGATTATGTCACACACACTTCTGCCGTGTTTGACGTGCCGCAGGTGAAAGTTGATCAGTGTGATCTGAGCTGCAGATTAAAGCTCCAACACACTGATCCAATCTAATGCTGCTGCAGGAGGAGGACGCTGCAGGAGAACATCTTCTGTCTGTCTGTCTGTCTGCTGCAGCACATTAAACTCTGTACTTGTGTTGTTGTAAGATCAGATCATGTCCAATCGACTGTTAAATCTTTCGTGTTCTCACAGACTCTGACGGGCTGTAAAACACATGAGTGATTCTTTACGAGCTGCAGTCAAACACACTTCACCTTCTGACCCTCAGCCCACCACTGCATGGACATAAATATTTTTATATGTGCATATTTTACATAATACCTGAACAAAATACTTCTGAATATAAAAATACTGCAGTAAATTGTTCCCAGATGCTCATTTGAATCTGGTGGGTTATTTCTGTAGTAATTACTGTGGAGGCTTTTCTTTGTGTTGTTGGCTCACGTCCTGTTTCTTCTTCTGTGTGTGTGTGTGTGTGTGTGTGTGTGTGTGTGTGTGTGTGTGTGGCTGCTTTAAAGGGAGAATATTGTGGGTTCATTTGCCCCTCTGTGAAAACACATCTGCCCCCGTTTAACTTGCTCTGAAGCCACATCTGCTACTTTTTTTTAGCTTCCAAAAATCCTGAATTTCTTCCCGTAAAGAAGCGTTTGATTCTGTGACTGAACACGTCACTGAAGCTTTGTGTTGAACCTGACGTGGCTCCACTCCAGAGTTCATTTTTACAAAACTCCATTTTGATTTAGTTTTAGTTTGACTCAAATCCAACAGGTTTAGCTAAAGTCAAATGCATCAGTTAAATGTTTCTGTAGAATTTCAAAATCCATCAGTGAAAAAATTATTGTTCAACACAATAAGACAGCTCACTCTGCATAATGAGGACGAGGAGACATTTTAGCTCTGTTTGGTTTGATTTGTCTGTGAAGCTTCAGATCACCTGTAAACTGTTGGACAGGTGATAATGAGTCCATCCTGTGTCCGTGTGTCTCTGCAGGCTGTGACTCCGGTTTCGGGAAGGCCACGGCAAAGCATCTGGACGCTCTGGGCTTTGAGGTGTTCGCCACCGTGTTGGACATGTCAGGAGACGGAGCCAGAGAGCTGCAGAGGAGCTGCTCCCCCCGTCTCACACTCCTGCAGGTGGACATCACCCAACCACAGCAGGTCCAACAGGCGCTGCTGGACACCAAGGCCAAGCTGGGACCTAAAGGTAAAGACCGAACCGTCCACTGACATGTCCAGGGACCTGTCCACTGACTCATCCTCCTCTGAATGAGACAGGAGACGTCTCTGGACATCTTCCTGTCTGCACACTGGAGCTCCCTCATGTCTCGTTTATTGGCATGTTCAGTAAATTGGACTTAATGGACAGACAGGGTGGAGCTCCAGAGTGCACAGTTTATTTCCATATTCCTTAAACAGTCTGACCACTCTGAACTGTTTCTACTTTCTCCTGTCAAAAACTGTTTTTCATTTATTATTAATAATAAGAAGAAACTTTATTTGTATCTTTCCTGCAAGAAATGCAGCCAAAGTGCTTTTCATGCACCACGTGTTTCACATAAAATAGAAAAAAACTTGAACATAAAAACAGGAATATGATGCCATAATTCATGGAAAACAAGAAGAAAAATAAAACCCACATTTTAAAATAAGATGAGGTGAGAAGAGAATACAGAGAAAGCATCTTCACATGGAAAAAATCCACTTTAATACCAGTGAAAGTAAAAAGTACAAAAAAAAAGAAGTAATAATAATAGAATGCATAACATGGAATGACAATAAAACATCGAGATAATAATAATACAATTAAAGTTTAAAAACAGAGTGTAGAGAATGCATAAAATCAAGGAAAGGAAAGGAAGTCATGTGACTGTAGGTGTGAAGGTAACAGGCGTATCTGTCTACAGTCTGTCTGAGACAGGACAGCTGTACAGGTGTGTCCTCCTGTATGAAGAAGGTGTCTCACTAAATGTTGGACTGCTCCTTTAGCTGCTGTGTGGTTGTGTCCAATGTGTCAGGTCACTCCAGGTCAGACACTGAAGAAGAGCAGGAGCAGAGGAGGAAGATCAGGAGGAGTGTGTGAGGAGTGTGTGAGGAGTGTGAGGAGGAGTGTGTGAGGAGGAGTGTGTGAGGATTGTGTGAGGAGTGTGTGAGGAGGAGTGTGTAAGGAGGAGTGTGTGAGGAGGAGTGTGTGAGGAGTGTGTAAGGAGGAGTGTGTGAGGAGTGTGTAAGAAGGAGTGTGTGAGGAGGAGTGTGTAAGGATTGTGTGAGGAGTGTGTGAGGAGGAGTGTGTGAGGAGTGTGAGGAGGAGTGTGTGAGGATTGTGTGAGGAGGAGTGTGTGAGGAGTGTGTGAGGAGGAGTGTGTGAGGAGTGTGTGAGGAGTGTGTGAGGAGGAGTGTGTGAGGAGTGTGTAAGGAGGAGTGTGTGAGGAGTGTGTAAGGAGGAGTGTGTGAGGAGTGTGAGGAGGAGTGTGTGAGGATTGTGTGAGGAGTGTGTGAGGAGGAGTGTGTGAGGAGTGTGTGAGGAGGAGTGTGTAAGGAGGAGTGTGTGAGGAGTGTGTAAGGAGGAGTGTGTAAGGAGTGTGTGAGGATTGTGGTAGGAGTGTGTGAGGAGTGTGTGATGAGGAGTGTGTGAGGAGTGTGTGAGGAGGGTCTATAGAAGCTACACTGTTGTCTGAGATGTGTGTGTGTGTGTGTGTGTGTGTGTGTGTGTGTGTGTGTGTGTGTGTGTGTGTGTGTGTGTGTGTGTGTCAGTAAATATTTCTCGCTCTTCATGTTGTTGTTATTTATTCTTTTTGGGACAAGGCAGTTAAATCAATGACTTTTATTTTGATGAAAAAAGAGCCCCTTCAGTCACTTCCTCCTGGTTCAGGAGTGTGTGAGGAGGAGTGTGTGAGGAGCACCTGAGGAAGACGAGGAGGAGGAGGAGGAGGTGTCTCATGTTTCAGAGTCTCCTGATTGGCTCAGACCTGCAGCTCCCACCAGCTTCGTAATTAGACAGTTCAGACCTGTGAGTCATCTGAGGTTACACCGTGTGTGTGTGTGTGTGTGTGTGTGTGTGTGTGTGTGTGTGTGTGTGTGTGTGTGTGTGTGTGTGTGTGTGTGTAATAGTAGAACCAGTGATAAAGGTCACTCACACACACATTCTGTCTGGAACAGTGTGGGAGGCTGTGATTGGTGGAGACAGACAGGTGGAGGTGAGGTTAAAGCAGCTGTTTGACACAGTTGACATGATGCTGACGTCATGTCTGTTCCTGCTGCAGATCAATACACCCATCAACAAATCAATAGATAAAGAAGTCAGAAGTTAAACTGCAGCAATTTCACATAAATCACAAAACAATGTAAGAAATGTTTACAAAGCCAAATTATAATCAATACATGAAACAGACTGAAATATAAAACTAAGAACAGAGATTCTGATCAATTAGAAAACTTAATTGATCCCTGGGAGGGAACATCACAGTCACTCCCATTCCAGAATATAAATATATGAGCACACAGAGAGATTATAAGGAAACAAGAATTAAAAATAAAAATCAGTTTTATTCTACAGCAGCTGTTCCTAAACTGAAGAACCTCAGTTTGAAATCTGAAAACCTTCTGATCAACACACCAGACTGATCAATAATATCAGATACATTTGTTGTTACCAAATACAGTGTAACACCTGTTAATGAAACTCTGTCAGATAAAAGATATTTAAAAATATTTGAGTGTAACTTCAAACATATTAAATTAAAATTAAAACTTTATTTTCCATGACCTGCAGGACCTTCATGGCCCACCAGAGGGCCGCGGACCACACTTTAGAATTATATAACTATATAAAAAATATTAATTAAGAAACAGAAGAAAAAATAATAATAAATGCAAAAATAAGTGTAAATATGTGCATCACAATATAAGCTGTAGAATAACAGAATAATAATAATAATAATAATAATAATAATAATAATAATAACAGTATGCTGAGTTGTCACTGTTCCAGAGTTCACAGCTGAAAATGTAAATGTTGATTACAGATGTGCTGACTGCTGTGTGTCTACATTTATACAAAAATATTCATAGGCTTAGAAATGTTGAGAGGTTTTGGATAGAACCTCCAGGTAGAACCCTTTATGTTGGGTTCTAGGTAGAACTCTTTGAAAGGGTTCCAAGTGAACTTCTATAAAAAATTCTAACAGGAACCAAAAATGGTTCTCCTGGAGAACCCTGTTGCTGTGGAAACAAAGCTGTGACTGAGGAGGGGAAAAAAAATGTGTTTTAAATTTTTTAAGTATGATTAATTGATTAATTGATCGTTAATTTTACCAATGATTGATTAAGGAAAGAGCTGACAGTTTGTAGAACTAATATATTCTTATGTACATATATATGTGTGAATATACAGCATGAGACGGTATGTCAGACCGTGTGTATCATCAGCTGAGACCTCTGTGGATCAATCACTAACAATCATCTTCAATCAATCGATCGATCACTTTCTGTTTGTTTGACAGATGAGTGAAGCTGCTTCAGTCCCGCCTGAGAAAATCTAAATGTTTTTATTCTCTAAATGTGAACCAGCTGTTCCAGATGTTTTTCAGTAATGTTCTATAATGTTCTATAATGTTCAGGAACGTCTTCAGATCTGATAAGAGAACATGTTTGTGACAACGAGCCGCTCAGTGAACCACAACATGTAGAGAAGTGCTGCAGGACAGGGAGGTTCTATCCAAGAACAAGACAGAAACGTGACTTTGTTAACGTTTCATGACAGCTGAGGCCCCTGAGCCGGGGCCCCGAGTGCCTGTTCTCTGACTCATTCATCAGAGGTTCTGCCAATAAGATTCTGCTTCTTCAAGGTTCTGTTCCAAATTATATAACAATAAGTTACAGTTTTTAATTATTATCACTGGGATTTAATGCATAAATCAGATTGATTGACCAGTACACTCGTACAAATAAAGGTGCTAACTAGAACCATAGAGCGTTCTTCAGCTTGTCCCCATAGGAGAACCCTTTTTAGTTCCTGGTAGAACCCTTTCAGAGTTCTACCCAGCATAAAATGTTAAAGGGTGCTCACAAGAACCCACCCAAAATGTTCTGCCAAAGAATTTTTTTATATTTTAAGGGTTTTATCGAGAACTCTGATATTATGCACTCTTAGGAATGAGGGTTCCAAAAGGGTTCTTTCTGAAGGGCTGAGGTTCTACCTAACTCCTTTATGTGTTATACCTAGATCCATCCGTACTAAAGAGAACCCTTCCATGGTGCAATGATTCCATCTAGAACCTTCTCTGGCATTCCTATCCAGAATCTTTACACCTTCTAAGGGTGATCAGAAGAGCCCAACCAGGGGGTTCTAAGAAGAGCCTTTTTATATTCCGAGGGTTTATCTAGAACCTACTCGGGGGCAGGGGGTCTACCAAGAACCCCTCTTTATTCTGGTTTGAAGAACCCTTGATGAAAGATTTCTTCCATGGTTTTTAACAATCCTTGAAGGGTTCTTTGGATAAAAGTGTTCTTAATGGAACCCTTAATCTTACATAGAGTCACGAACCCTTTCTTCAAAAAAAGGGTTCTTCAGAAGTAAATGGCTCTGGGTAGAGCCTTAGAACCCTATGGGAAGAACCCTTTTGGAACCCTTACTTCTAAGAGTGCAAAATATAAAACAGGGTTCTAGATAAAACCCTTGGAATACAAAAAGGTTCTCACTAGAATTCCTTGGGTGGGTTCTTGTTTGCTCACTTAGTAGATTTTATGACAATCAAATATGGAAGAATATTCTGAATTATATGAGAATAAAAGAGCTGCACAGATTTTGTGCAGGATGCGTCACATTTAACAAAAAGAATAAATCAGATTTTGTATGAAGAAATGACGATATGAGCTGAGTGATCATGTGATCAGCTGTGGTTCCTCGTCTGAAGTCGGCATGTTTGTTGAACGTGTTCTTGGTTCCATCTTTAAAGTAAGCTCTGTGTTTAACACGAACTGAACAGATTTCTGTTCTACGACGTCACTAAATTCTCCACTCATCAATTTAAATTTTCAAAAATCTGATTGGCTGTTTGTGGAGGAAACCATAGAAACGTTCCCTGTAGCTCTTTATGACACTTTATAACCCTGACGTTGTGATGTAATAACCACCTGTGTCTAAGCTCCATTTATTTAATCTGATCAGTTTTTATTTCATAACGACAGTTTTTATCAGGTGCACTTGGTCATGTGACCACTGCGGTCTGAGTGAACAAAGTTCAGTTTGTAGTTTTTTATTGTTTCGACGTGCAGAGAGACTCGCCTGCTGACACGTTACCTGCAGACAGGAAGTTACCTGGCGGCTCATTCAGGTGTTTGAAAGCCTGCCAGCCTGGATATTCTCTTCCTTGTCATCTGTCATCAGCTCTGATCAGTTCAGGTCTAAACGAAACTCCTGAAACAAAGCAAGGGATTCTGGGTCAGCAGCGGCATTTGAGGGCGAGCGAAGCTTGTTTACACTTGCAGAACAACAGGGAGAGAGGCTGACCTGATGGCGTCCTGAGTTCACTCATTATTACAGTCAGAGGACACTGCAGGACACTGAGACAGAGGACATGTTACATAAAGACAAAACACACCAGTTTAACAGAAGGAACAGTAGTAATACCAGAGTAAATGTACTCCATTACAAGTGAAAATACAAAGTAAATAAAACACTGAGGGTAGAAGCTGCTCATCTTGGAGGTTGTACAAATGTACATGTGCAATAACTTTGTTGAATTAAAAAACACAACACTGCTGGTACCTGATATTTACCTTCATAATGTTATTGTACATATATACATATATATATATATATATATATATATAAATTACACAAAGACAAAGAAAATTGGATCATTTTTAGCTATTTCAGCCACTGACCCCACAGAAACTGCTGTTGTTATATTGTTACTTTTTGCACAGTTGGAGACGCATCCCTGGTTGCATGAACTGAAGAAGCTTCTTGTATAAGAGGCGAAACGTCTTCAAGAACTCAAGTCCAGTTGCCTACGACAACAACCTTGGCTACCTGGTTGCTTAGCCGTTTAATATTTTGCACCCTCAGTTTAGCATTTTGCACACTTAGTTTAATATTTTGCACACATGGTTTAATATTTTGCACACATGGTTTAATATTTTGCACACATGGTTTAATATTTTGCACCCTCAGCTGAGATTTTAATAATAAATGCAAAGCACAATGTGGTCAGAGTGAGGACTGTGTGTCTCCACCTTCTATTTTTGTTCATGTGCGTGCAGCAGTGCAGCGTGCACAGATCTGGGTGAAGATGAATATAGATCAGCATGTGTGGTGATTATTAAATACTCTCTCAGCCAATCACATCACTGGTCTAATAGCTGTGAAACAGCTGATAACAACAGCTCAGTGACTTGATACAGAGATGAGTCCTGTTAATCAGACGTCTCCTTCAGTTCTAACCGCCCAGTGTGACGTGTGCAGTGGTCTCTGTGTGGTTGTCCTGCAGCAGCCTGGTGTTGTTTTCAGCTGATCTGATGAAGGTGAGCAGATGTGTGTAACTGCACTGCTCTCTGCTGCTGCTCTTCATTAACACATCATGTCTCTTTTTATTTTGGGTCTAAACTGAGTTCTGTCTGTTTAAAGCTCATATCTGTCTGTATCAGACTGTGGTGGTGTGATGTGCATCACTGTATCTGAATGAATCTTTAGGACGGTTCTCTCTGCACCAGAGGAGAAAAAAACACATGTTGTTACTTATTGCCAAGTTTGCTGTTTGTTGTCATACAGCAGCAGATCTACTAACCAGATTCTTCTGAATGTCCTCAGGCTGTGTTTTTTGTTTTTTTGTTTTTTGTACCCTGTCTGGAATGAGCTGCAGGAGAACATGACCTCAGAAGAACTTTGAATAACTTTACAGGTCTTTTACAAACTGCCCTGGAGGAGTGTTGAGGTGGAATGTGGTGTGACCTGAATGCTTCTCTTCTTTCATTCTATGTGCTCTGACATGTGAAACTGTCTCTGCTGCTTCTTCACCACCACCATGAGATCCTGTGTCTCAGTGGGATCTTCCTGCAGTAAAATAAAAATCAACATAGATTTTTACCTCTAATCTTTGTTCTTGTTGTGTTTGTGTTGTGCAGGTCTGTGGGGTCTGGTCAACAACGCCGGCGTGTGTGTGAACTTCGGGGACGCCGAGCTCTCTCTGATGTCAAACTACCGCGGCTGCATGGAGGTCAACTTCTTCGGCACGCTGAGCGTCACCAAGAGCTTCCTGCCGCTGCTGAGACAGGCCAAAGGACGCATCATCACCGTATCCAGCCCTGCCGGTGTGTGTCCAACACACACATACGCACACACACTGAGACAACACGCACAGATGCTGAAATGAATCTTAATTGAATGTTCCAGCAGAAGTGGACTGACTGCTGCTTTCAAACATCCAAACTAAACAAACAGAAACAGAGCTGCTGCTGTCCCTCTCTCTTTGTCTCTCTGTCTGTCTCTCTGTCTGTCTTAAACTTGTCGTCTCTACCAAACATCAGGACAACCGAACCGATCCCTAATGTCCATCAAAAAGATCAAAAAGACAGTAACTGTCCAGGTGACCTTAATAAGAGCAGGTTGTATAAAAATACACATAAATATCTCAATTTAAATTCATATTAAGTCGACATTTCAATCTTAAATGAGTTTATTTAATGGTGTATTTGAGGTAGAATAATGTAGATTGCCTCATTTAATAGAACAATGATTCACAGATTAATTAGCTCTTTCATATTATATAAAATAAGGTCCAAAATACAAAACAGTAACTCTGTGCAATAACTCACCATACAACACTGTTATTACACTGTTATATATGATTATAGTTTGATGCGCATTTTTTTAACGTAATTTTAATCCATTCACATATTTCTATTTGTTCATTTTAGATTTATATATTTCTGTTACATAAAGCATATGCACCTGTACACACTTATTGTTATGCTATGTGACTCGATTAAAAAAATTAATCTAATTAATTAGAGGCTTTGTGATTAATTAATCTCAGTTAATCACATTTTAATGGCATAACAATATTTGCCAGAAGAAGCAACATTTTTCAATTTAAATGGATTTTGGTTTATGACTGAATCAAATGAGACACATGCAAACATTTAAACAACAAAATATTGTTTATTTTGCATCAGTCTGACAATGATACTATAATAAAAATGATTTAATTTTAATTATTCAAAGCGCAGCGTTTTGCCCGTCTGATTATGTTTACTCGCTCTGATTTTGTTGATGAAGTCCTCTTTCCTTGCTCTTTGTGCTTCTATCATGGATAAACAGGCTACGTAGTTCAATTGTTTATTTTCTGTCTTCATGATTGCGAGTCTGCACGGGGTCTTTTATTTTGAAAATCAACCGGATTCTCCCCTGTTTTCCGTGCCTGACTTCCTGCACGTTCGACCAGCTCTGTGCCAATTGATGCGCCATCCGTCTAAAATAGACTTGCTGTGTATTCTCTGTGGAGCGGAGCGCCGAGCCGCTTCTGGGACGCTGCTGAGACGCGCCGCGGCGCTTCTGGTGTAAATTACAGCAGTGTTCCCCAACCCTGGTCCTCAGGGTCCACTGTCCTGTATGTTTTAGATGTTTCTCTGCTCCAACACACCTGATTCAAATGATCAGGTTGTTGTCAGGTTTCTGCAGAGGCTTGATGACGAGCTGATCATGTGAATCAGGTGTGTTGGAGCAGAAACATCTAAAACATGCAGGACAGTGGACCCTGAGGACCAGGGTTGGGGAACACTGAATTACAGCATTGACTAGAATGTCAGCGTCTCACTCCGAGTGCAGCCGCACCAGTTAGAGGTCAGTGTGATCAGCGGACCAGGAACTCAAACGTTCCGTGTTGTCTGGAGTGCAAACTGCGATTAAATGCGTTAATTTTTTTATACATATATTTTTTGTATATACAGGAGCACCTCTAACATGAACAGTTTCTCCACATGGATCAATAAAGTATTTCTAATTCTGTACAAATAATTCAACTCACTACATGAAGGTGATCATGTTGGATGCTGCACTCAGAGGCCAGCTGCTGCCTGCAGTTCACTGATAATCCACCAGAGGGCAGAATACATCTGTCAGGTTGATACAACTCATTTATCAAACATGATACAAATGTTGTCAGGTTGAGTCTTGAGAACATCGTTGTGAGGCAACGCTAACGTGGACACCAACACTGTTGTTGTGTAGGATCCACTGATGCTAAGCATTTAGCAAGCTAGCAAGTGGGTGACAAAATGCAGGATAATAAAAATAGACCTCTTCAATTTAGCACTGGGAATTTCCTGAAAACAAGAAGACAAGTCTAAGGAAAATGTTGATATTTCCAGCAGCATCAGTTTTTTATCTGTGAAACACTTCCTCTACTTTCTTTCTTCAGGCCTTTACTGACACAGATCCTAATCTGAAGCCTTAGTGGGACCTTTCATGTATCTCATGGTCTTTCTCAGGGGATGGAGTCTGTTCAGTTGTCATGACGACAGTCTCCGCCTGCAGCAGAACAACTGCAGATTCTGCTCCTGTTGTTTTGATGTTCTATGTTGTGTCTCATATGAAAGCACAGAGCTCATTGGTTGGTCTGTGTGTGATGTCATGACGATGTCATACCTGTGTTTTTTATTTTTAGGCGATCAGCCATTTCCCTGTCTGGCAGCTTATGGAGCGTCGAAAGCGGCTCTCAACCTCTTCATCAACACTCTGAGACACGAGCTGGAGCCCTGGGGCGTCCAAGTGTCCACCATCCTGCCCGCCTCCTACAAGACAGGTAACACACCTGCAACATACACCTGTAACACACCTGTACACTGCCCCATAATGCACTGCTCATGCAACTATTTTTCATCTACTGATCAGTCTGGCAATAATTTTTTCACCAATAAATTAGTGTTTGGTCCATAAAATGTCCAAAAATGCTGAAAAATGTTGATCATAGTCCAATAAGACGTCCTCAAATGTTTTGTTTTAGCATGTACGTCCTTGTGCTCCACCTGTGATCAATCTGGCAATAGGAGGACCTGTGATAAAGATATCACACACAGTTTCCTTATTTATCAAGGTGTACCAACAGGTCACACACTGTGATACAATACATATTGACTGAAAATGTGGAGCGTAGCACGATAAAGTTAAAGAATAACTCATTTCCATTGTAGTTCTGGTTAAAGAATAATAAAGTTAAAGTATAACTTCTGCTATAAACAGTCAGTTCCTTCATCTCTGACAGAAAGTCATGAATTTAAAGTTCAAGGTTCAGTTTATTCGTCCACTCAAGCATGAAAATGACAGAGTGAAAAAAAAACACTGACAGAACAGAGTCTGAACGGTGGATCCCCTATAAACTCTTCACAATAAAAGTCCCCTGTTACTTTGTTATCTAAAATCTTTGATTGTGACGCAGCAGAATGAAGAAATGTGTTTTCATCAGCAGTAACCCTAAAACTCCTCTCACCTTAAAGTACAGACAGCGATGCAGCAGAGAAACTAAACTTCAAACCACAGAGATTCAGTTAGAAGCAGACAGACACTTTTATAATCCTCTTTCTCTCTGCACACTTCAGTCTCAGCTTTCACAGAGACAACAGAATAAAGAAAACAGAAAGTCAAACTCAATGACAAAAGGTTCAGTTGCTGCGTACAGGCGCTAATTTCAGTGTAAAAAGAGTAAAAGAAAACATTTGCTTGTTTGGCAGACGGGACAGAGGAGGAGATGAGCTGCGATGAAGGGATAAACTGAAGTGTTGAGATGTGGGAACTTGATCCTGATTGGCCGGCAGTAAACTGCTGTTCCTGGTAGAGCTGTTTCCTGGTATCTTTGTGGTTTCATCATGTTGGACATGCTGACAGGCCTCCTGCAGAGGAGAACACTCTCATAACGAGCAGCACATGTGGGACGCACCATCTGTTCTCCAACTAATTGCTGACTTTAGATTTGAAGCTCGGCTGCAGGACGGATGGATGCGATTAGACTCACACGGAGACACAAAAACACAACGTCATCACGTTAATAATTCAGTTCAGGAGAGAGGAACTAATGATCCTGAGATATAGATCAGCAGCAGAGGTGATCGGTGACATGATGAGTGATTGGTTGCAGGGGTGTTGATGATGTAAACAGCGAGCCGGGTACACTTTATCCTGCTGTTCTCAGTTTAATCCTGAAGGAACAGGTTTGTATTCAGACTTTAATCCTGCAGGTTCTCTCTGTGGAGTTCTGGATTCAGCTCCGTGAACTTTATCCAGACTCTCCACTCTGACGCTCCCCGTGAAATCAAGTCAACCCTGAAACACCGAGACGCTGAAGGCAGATCAAAGATGTCAGCAGCTCACAGTTTATCCTCCATCTGTTAGAACATGTGTTCTCCTGATATTAGAACTGGAACATTGATCACTCTGCTGGCTGCTGCAGCACTTACAGGAAAATCATTTTCTCAAAACTACAGACTGGAGGTTACACACGTGTTTAATATACAGTCTGGGGTTTGAAAGATGTGGCTGTTTATCAGGCAGGGAGGCTCTGATCAAAGACTCTATCCAGGTGCATTATGGGCAATGTAGGATCCAGAGTTTTTGGACTCTAAGAGACGTATTAAACATCTAATTTTCTCAAAATATTACTTCAATATAAAATAAAATATGTGAGAAAACATAATCATAATGAGGTTCTGTAGAGCTGCAGAGATGTTCTGACCTAAAAATTTTTGTTCTGCAGATGAAAGACAACATGTTAGTTTGGTTCAGACCTCAGTAAACATCACATCATCGTGACTTTAATAGATTTTTTGTCAGTGAACATGAAAATTGTGATGTTAAACTGATCATTTCCACTAATTGTATCACATATTGCAATTTGAGTCAAAATAATCTACTTTTTTACCAAATCGTGCAGCCTAATACAGACCACCATCACTGTTTCCATTATTCTGAAAAGAAACAAGCAGAGCATGAGCATATTAAAAACAGGCTACAAACAGTCTCTCACACAATGCATGCTGGGAAGTCTGTGAATATACTGATGATGCTTCTTTAAATAAGTAAATAAAAAGATGATGTTTTCCACCGTGATTTATCGGAACAAGCATGATGAGTAAATGTCATTGTTGGCTGTTGCCGTGGTAACGCTCCTCGCTCTGTCCTCCCTGCAGGTCAGTCCAGTAACCACGCCTACTGGGAACAGCAGCACAAGCACCTATTGCAGAGTCTGTCTCCGGCGCTGCTCGAAGACTACGGCGAGGACTACGTGACCGAGACCAAGGAGCTGTTCCAGAGCTACGCCCGCCAGGCCAACCCTGACCTCAGCCCCGTCATCGACGCCATCGTCCAGGCGCTGCTGTCTCCGCAACCGCAGGCACGCTACTTCGCGGGTCCCGGCATCGGCCTGATGTACTTCATCCACAGTTACTGTCCGTTCAGCATCAGCAACCGCTTCCTCCAGAAACTGTTTGTGAAGAAGAAGCTGATGCCGCGTGCACTCAGGAAGCAGTCGGGCTTTAACCTGAACCTGAGCCTCCACAACAACAACAACAACAACAACAACAACAACAACAACAACAACAACAACAACAACAACAACAACGACGGTGAGGACGGCCAGGTGAAGCTGAAGTAGGCGAGCGAGCGTAGACTGATCAGACGATAGAGGACCACTCCTGTAACGCACTCATAGAGCCGAACACGTCCGTCCTTCTGTATCGTTAAACTGTCGAAGGGATCATGTGACGATGATGCACCAAATGTTTGTTTCTGTCTCATCCGTCCTCGTTCACGCCCCCCCCACCCCCCACTGCCGGACAGCGGTGAGGACACACCTGGAGGTGAGGGGATCTGGGAAAGGTGACGGTGAACACGTCACCTCCATCAGCTGTACTGTACACGCACACACTGACTTTATGTGCCTTCATCACAGATCAAAGATGGCGGATCTGAATATTCATCACTGCAGCAGCTCGTTTTCAACCTGCGGTGTTTAATTTATATGTAATAATTTTGTCTTATGTCCCTGTTTCATCCAGTAGAATTGTGCAGGGATGCTGTTTGTTTGTTTGTGGTCCAAACCTGCAGTTAGCATCACTCTGGTTCCCTCCACAAACAGCCAATGAGATTCTTCCACTGCATTTTGCATTAATACAGAAAATTAAAAGCTTATTTTTATTAAACTTGTTTAAAACAGTCAGACAAACGTCCTCATCAGTTTACTGGAAATTATTTGAAGATCAGGGCTGGGCAATATAAATCGCAAAATATATAAATAAATATAAATATAAAATCGCAATAGATTTTGGATATCGTTAAATAGGGATACGGCATAAAAGTGATGTCTTGTCCTGGTTTTAAAAACTGCATTTCAGTAAAGTGATATTTTCTGAATTTACCAGACTGTTCTAGCTGCTTTATTATTTACCTTTAAAGATTTAGTTTACCTTACTGATGATTATTGATCAACAATTCTATAAATGTTACAGTAATCGTTGCAAGAAAGACGTACGGATGTACGTCCATGTCTGCACCTATATTTGGACCTATTTTTCAATTGACAAGATTGTGATAGGATTAACTAATCAAGTAACTGTAATTACATTACGGACTACATTCCTTAACTGTATCAGATTACATTTTTAAAGTAACCCAGCTCAGTTCATTAAATATGTATTATTCAGAATTTAGACCCAGGCAGTTAAAAACAAAACAAACAGATTTTCATGTTTAGAAGTCGTTGTAACTGCCTGAACAAACTCCGCCCGTGTGGTACATCAGGAGCCCTGAAACAAGCACGCCCTGTAAAACGAGCTGCTGTGGTGACGCCTCCATGTTTCTGAATATATTTCACATTTAGATACCAACATATCCTGAGAATAGAGAACATTTTTTTACACTGAGATCTCTGAATTCTGAGTCTGTGATTTTTAACTGTTTGTTTTCTGCAGCAGAGCAGGAAGCAGACTAAATCATTTCAAAATAAAAGCACACATTCAGTGTTTGTTTTATACTCACTAAACTAAAATATATGAACATTATTTCACTCTCAAAGGGTGTGAGAACTGCTCATTAGACCAAAATATAATGTCAGAGTTCCTGTCTGACCTTCAAAATAAAAGCACAAATATGTAGAATAGAAATTATAATTGTAAAAGCAAATTAAAAAGATTTTTTTTTTTAACTGTGATGTTACGAGCCTGTTTCCAGGCAGGGCTATAACTATGCACTGACAAATCTGTGCTTTTATTTTGAAGGTTAAACAAATAAAATCAAACCAGAAGTCACATTTTTATGTCCCTCTGATCATTTGACGTTTCAGCATTAAAAATGAGCAAAGTTAACTGATAATCCAGTTATATTTTGGTTTGTTAGTAATAAACCACAGAAACATAAATGCATTTTTCTCGTTTCTGTCAGAAAACACACACACACACAGACCAGATTTTATTTTATTTTTCTCATAAACACTGAGTTTATCTTTATATTCAGGATCTTTGAATGTTACGTCAACTTGTGTGTTTTTATAACCAGTATATGAAAATAAATAAAGCATGTAGCAGTTATTTTATTCAGATGTGATGAATCCAACACAGTCCGAACCTCAGTCTTATGACTTTATTCCAAACCCAACAGGTTTATTTATTGTGCACAACACATCAGAGAGTGATGATGTTGACATGTGTCGTGTTTCTGAGCTCTGTGTTCGTCTGTCTGTCTCTCGCCAGATTCACCTTCTCCAACATCATCATTATTATTATTATTATTATCATTCTGTTTTATTGTTTGTTTTTCAGCCCAATTTCTGTTTTTGAATCAAACTTTATTTATGGCATCTTTTCTTTTATCATCACTTAAACTGTGAATTTTGTATTTAAAGAAATGAAAAAACAACAAAAATATGATGTAAAATGTTCACTTGGTTCATTCTTTGATAGAAATAAAATTGACCTTTTTCAGACTTTGTTTCCTGTGCTGTTTGTGGCAGTGGTGCATTCAGGGGCTTCAGCTCCAACAACAACAGTCGGAGTTCAGATTTTTGTCATATTGTCCAGTTTCCATCTGTTTGAGATGTAAATGTATGTAAACCTCATGTTTTTCTTCTGTTTCAGCTGCTCAGTATGTCAGCAGCTCATGTCTGCAGAACTGAGGTCTTTTTTTCACGCAGTACATCTGTTTTCACCATCAATATTTCACAACTTAGAGCAGTGAGTTTTAATATTAACAAGAAACATCCAACATGAAGACATAAAGAGAAGGAAAGTGCACTATATGACTGGAGAGAGCTTTGAGTGGAGATTTCATAGCTCAATACACATCGTCGTCTGCATTAAAAGAGTTCAAGTCAAATACAAAAAGTTCCACTTCACAAACCATGAACAGCAGCTTTCTTGAGGGCTTAAGCATGTTAGCATCACCTGCTACATATGGAAGACTAAAACTACCCAGATCAAAACTAGATAGTGACCCAATAAATACAATAATGTACCATTAAAGCCGCAAAGGTAGAAAACAAACGCTGAACTCTCGTCTGGCCAGTTTAACAATTTCTCTATGGGTCGCTGCTGCAGAGGGTTGAGACCTAGGAGTGAAAATAAATCCCAAAAGTCTGAAACACACACTCTGAGTCCCCCTCCTGCCAATAAAGTAGAGCAACTCTGGAGAGAGCAGCTCCGGTGTTTCTTCCTCCAGAAGCTCCACTCTGCTGCCGACCCTCTTCTGTAGAGCTCCACGGCTCTGAGCAGCTGTTTGTCAGCTCCGTGTCTCAGCTCTGCCCAGTCCTCTTGGCCTCAGCAAAGCTCCATGATAGACGTGAATGAACTGAAGGTGAAGTCAAAAGTCACTGAGTGAGCTGACAGACTCCTGGGCCGAGCGTGTTGCTCATTAGCTGGACTCTCTTTAAGATTCTCTTTCTGATAATTCAGTTTTATGGCGACTTTTCCTGCAGGAGTTTCAGCCATTGATTCAGGGTCTCACTGGAGGAATGTGCATGCGCAGCTGCACTAGAAGAACAGCCAATAGGAACGCCCGGTCTCTAGATGACCTGTGATTGGTTTAAATCTACCATCATGGGCCAGATTCCCTAAATGCTGAAAACAGAGCCAAGAGGAGGTGCAGAAGTCTACTTCTGTCTCAGACCACTTGATTTACAATATGATGAAAGGTTATTATGAAATTATTGATCATTGATGCCAAAATAATGTTGCTGACGACAGATTTAAGAGCATTTTTTTTCCATAAAATATAAATATGTTCCATAGAAGGCCACTGATATGGAAGCAAAGCATGTTGAGTCGATCTATGAACATTATGATCTACTGATCTATGATATTGATCACCCAATAGGTGAAAAGGTGACCATATGACACACACCCTCATTTGCATAAAAAATAAGAAATGCATTTACAACTGTAAAATTTTGGGGAAATGCAAAGGGAAATAATACAGAAATAAATCAACATATAAACAATTTTAAAAATGAATATATCAATAAATTAAATGGGAAAGAAAATAAGGAAATAAATACAGAAGCAAATCACATTTTATGAATTTATTAAACATTCATTTATTTTTATTTTCTATTTTTGGTGCATGTAATGCCATATCAGTTTATTTACTGAATCATTTGTTTTTGTCTTTTTTTAAGACTTTTTTGGGCTTTTGTCTTTATTTTTGATAGATAACAACTGAAGATATGACAGGAAAGGGGGGGGGGGGTGACATGCAGCAAATGGGTTGCAGGCGGGAGTCAAAGCAGCAGCCGCTGCAGAGGGCTGACAGCCTCAGTACAGGGGGAGCACACACAACCAACTGCCCTCATTTATTATTGTCTTTATTGATGTTTGTACTCATTAACACCAGCAGCGTCAGACCATCCACACAGCAAACTGAATCATCTGGAGCTGGACAAAAAAGTGTGAAAGTGTTTGATTTTCTGTTTAGACGGCACCTTTGGTTTTAGGAGTGTGATTCTTCTGTTCCTCCTCCTGGTGTTGATTCATCTCTACAGCCTCAGGTCTTCACTTGAACCCACAGAGGCAGGTAAACGTGCCGTTTTACTTCTCAAACTATACGTAATGCTGGGAGAGATTTTCTCTTGTTTGTGTAGGTTTGCTAGGATGAACTTACTACATTTTTCTCTGTAGACTTTATGAAATACATTGAGACGTAGCATTGATTTGTTAATAAAAGTAAAACATTTGTAGTCATCAATTTCATGTTTTTTGGAACATTTTTACTTAAAACCTTCATGTTGCTTTTAAATATTAACTGTTGAATGAAACAGACCTTTAAGTGTTGATTCTTATGAAAGAGTTCACATTAAAATTAAAACTAAAGTCAAGAAATCAAGAGTTCAGTAAAGTTTCTTCACTCTGCATTCGAGAGTATCTGATGGCCCCACGTGTGCACTTGATTTGATCTCACAGAGTTTTTTCCAAAGGCCACAATTTGCTGTGCAGTTAAAATACTGATATACAACTGTAAAATATTTTTATGTGTATATTTAAACCAGATATGTGAATATTTATCAGCTACTTTACAGACTCACAACAGCGTCCGCACAGTCTTCAGGTCGTCTGAAACTAAAATGCTCTCAGCAAAAAAAAATTTTTTTCAAAATGACAAAAAAAGGAAAGAAAATGAAATAGACAGTCAGAATAGACAGACACAAAAGACAAACAAAACATGAATAAGAGGTTTGTGTGTTTTCAGAGAATTTATGAAACTGTTAAATAAAGACATTAATTTAGAAAAAGGAAAAAACACAAAACACGTTTCATTTTTACAGTTAAATTATAAAAATAAACTTTAGTCTGCCTACAATAACAGCTGTGATTGGTTTATTGATCATATGATCAGAGTTTATTCTCCACAAGTCTGCAGCTCTTCTCTGTCAGAACATCTACAGAACTCCAACCAACTGTTAGATTTCCTGAGCGCTCATCATCATCATCATCATTGTCATCATCATCGTCGTCATCGTCATCGTCAGACACAAGGCTTCCATTAAGGCTCGACCACATGACGGCGACATTTTGACCCACTTTCAGTTCCATCATCAGACACTTGTCTCATCAGAGAACAAACTGTTTGTTCATATCGATTGTGCTGGAAAACAAGACGCTGACAGAACAAAATAAAATAAATTACACAGAAAGTGTTTTTTTATGAGTAATATCACGTATTACAGCTCAAGACTTGAAAAAAGAAGGCCACTTTATTTCTTTTCAAGCCTGTTTATTTTAACTACACACCTTCCTTATGACCTGGATACCAGCCAGGTTACCTGCTAAAAAGTATGATAGAAAATGGATTTTAAAAAATAATTTTTGACAAATTTAAAGGTACAGTAAAACTAATTGTGGGCAGACAGCAGGTGAAAATAAAAATATGTGTTTTTTCCTGGAGAAATCTTAAATGAAAATAGTATGTTTAGTGTTTTTATCATCAGTTAATAACATCATGTCCAATCAGGAACCAGGATCTGTTGTATTGTGAAAGTCTGGGTGAGGAAATGTGGGGACAGAGAGTCGGGGGATGATGTGCAGTTAACAGCAGTAATCAAACCAGGGACTCGCTGCTCAGGGCAAACACTCAAACCACAACCTCTGACCCCACATCCAGCCACATGTGGGGTTTCACTGATGAGAGCTGCTAGCTAGTACAACGAACTGGAGGCATAAAGGCAAAAATAGTCAGTGGAGAATACCAAACTGTGGACAACACATCACTGAAGGACCAGGCAGATGTTTGGAAGAACTTTGTTGTGATCAGAGACTGTCAGTGCTGCACATAAAAAGTGCCACAAATTCGTAGCTTTTGGAAGCTACAAACAGGAGAACAGCTGCCGCAACGCGTGGCAGACACTTTTCCTAGAACAGAAGTAAGTTTAATATCAGGAGAGGTCACAGTTTTACCTGTCGCCTAACCAGCCATCCTACAGCATCCCCTTCAGAACACACCTCATGTCCTCGTAGCAGAGCCTGAGCAGCTTGGACTCCAGACTCTTCACAGCAGAATGACAGCGCCCCCTGCAGGGGAACAAGTGCCTGCACTGCAGCCAGGATAGTCATTTTCTTTCTTCCACTTCACACATCATCCAGAGGGGACTGGTTAGCTCCCAGCCTCAGTCCTTACTGACCTCTGCACAAACACCAACCTACTGGCTACACTTCTCTCCACCCAGCTGGAGCTCAGCCAGGAGGCCTTGATGAAACCATCAACTTCACTGCTGTCGATTTCCGTCTCCTCTGGACAGAAACGGAGCTCCTCTCCAACTGCAGAGGCTTCTGAAGAACCGACTCTTTGTTAAGGCAGAGAATGCAAGTTTCATGCCTCTGAGGTGTCTTTCCTGGGGTTCATCTTCAACGCTGGGAGCATCCACATGGACCTGCCAAGATTTTAGCAGTTATTGACTGGCCAGCTCCGTCAATTTGCACGAAACCTATTGAAACACGTTCTGGGCTTTGCAAAAGTCTAACACCATTTCATCTGGAACTACATCTCTGTCATGTTCTCCTCACTGCACTGACCACGCTGAACCTCCCTTTTCTCCACAGCACAGAGGGCCTGCTGTTTGGTGAGTGTATTCTCATCTTCCCAGATCCTTCTTGCCAGTTTGTGGTGGAGATGAATGTCTCACACTCTGCAGTGGAGAAGTCCTGTCCCAGAGGTCTGCCATGGACCAGAACCTTCATCCATGTGCCTTCTTCTCATGCAAGTCATACCTCACTGAGAAGAACTATGACATGTAGGTAACTGGAAACTGTTGGAGGCACTGGTTGGAGGACGCAGAGCTGCCGTTTTTGGTCTGATCATATCAGCAACCTGAATTATATCCATTCAGCCAAACAGGTGAATTCCCATCAGGTCCTCTGCTGTCCTTAAACCATTTCGACATCTCCCTCTCTTCCCATCCAGCTTCTAAGAACATAAAATTGAGTGCCATCTCCTACCAGTTCCAGCCAGAATGTTCTCCCTCACACCCCAGAGGGAATCTTCCTCCTGCGTGCATCACTGGGAACAAGGTTTTCTGGTCTGCACTGCTACTAAGCATGTCACATGCACATGCATACATGTGAGTCAGTACAGTCAGTTGCAGGGTAACTGCAAAAAAGTTGTACTTGATGCTACAGATATTTAATACTGTTGATAACATGTCTGTCTGTCTGTTAATTTCCTCTGTCTGTCTCAACACTATGGACAGCATTGTGTTTATTAGTGGAGACAAATGTTTGGAAATTGGAATGTGATACACAACACTGATATATTTTCACTATAATTATTTAGGTCATTAACCTTAATGTGCAGAAAATAAAATATAACTCAAAAATCTCTCTCTGAATATATAAAATTTGGTTTTCTGGGCAGCTTGTCCTTTTAGCTCCCCCATAATTCGAACCATAACTGGCAGTGTTACTTGGGACACTGAGGACGTGCTCCCTGGTGATGTACACAAAGTAATTTGTCGCCGCCTGCTGTAGAATGTCCAACAGGTCTCTCCATCCTCCTTCCATGCCTGCCTTTCCCAATTTGGTCCTACATCTCAATGGACATCGTCAGTGGTCCTCCTACCTTTGACAAGAAGATGGTTAAGTAGTATTATACATTCCATGTCCGTGAGTGCGGGAGGGTCCACATAACATACGTTTTGTCATAAGAGGGTGTACACATAAGCTCTGTGCAGACATCAATTTGTTGTGAGCATGCAGACTGTCTTTGGAAGTCCTTGTAGGCCAACATGTTGATCCTGTCCGTGCTGATCAATGTCCATGGTGTCTGTGTTTGGTAGTTTATTCAGGCCTTTATTCTCACTGCTGAGGATTATTTTTCTAAAACTGCTCAATTTATTTGGTTGCGCAAATTATCCACCACCACAGACACTGCTGAAATTATGCTGCATCACGTTTCATCTTCACAGCCTCCTCTAGTGATAGAGCAGGATCCCGGTTCACAGTTTTGCAGCCTCCTGGGAGCCATTATCAGCCAATCATCTGGGTTCCATCCACAATCCAATGCTAAGACTGAACAGTAGGAAATGGAGATATCTCTGCATTGTCTCACCTCTCAAACAACTCCTCTAGCTTGAGTACACCTGTAACCCTATAACCCCAGGTGGGTGTGAGCCCTTCCAATTCTCTTGGGGTCAACAGCCACCAGACAAATGTAAGTTCAGACTCTACCATGCAGAGAGAAAGACATATATCAACAACATCCAGAAACACTGCAGACTTCTCTGGACCAGAGCTCAGCTGAGATGGACGGACGCAAAGAGGAAAAGTCTGCTGTGGTCTGACGAGTCCACATTTCAGATTGTTTTCACTAATCATGGACGTCGTGTCCTCCGGGCTAAAGAGGAAAAGGACCATCCAGATTGTTCCCAGCACTGACTTCAACAGACAGCAGCTGTGATGGTTTGGACGGATTCAGAGAGACACATGCTGCCATCACTGACGTCTTTTTCAGAGACGTCCCTGATTATTTCAGAGAGACGATGCTGAGACACATTGTGGACGTGTTCCAACAGCGTGTCTTCATAGTAAAAGAGTTCAGATCCTAGACTGAGCTGCCTGCAGTCCAGACCTGTCTCCCATTGAAAACATGTGGTGCATTATGAAGCACAAAATAGGACAACAGAGACTGTGGACTGTTGAGCAGCTGAAGACGAATATCAAGAAAGAATGAGACAGAATTTACCTTTAAAACTTCAACAGTTAGTGTCTCAGTTCACAAACACTGACTGAGTGTTAGAAGAAAAGATGATGGATCACAGAGAGAAACAGGATCCTGAAACAACACAATGACTGGAGATTTACAACAAACATTAAAGTTGATCAGTTTGAACATTAAATATCTGGTCTTTGTGGTGGATTCAGTTGAATATAGGTCTAAAGGTTTTGCAAATCATTTATTTATTTTTTACATGTTTTTTTTATAATTGTGGTTGTAAGAATTGTGATCATGTGATTAACTGGAGAACTGCAGTATATTTCAAAGATGAAACGCTGTGCCCACGAGAACCTCTTTATTCTTTTTTGTTGACAATGAGAGAGCTTGCTGTCACGTGGATGTACTGAGCGTGCTCCAGCTGAGGAGTGTGGTTTACCAGCAGGAGCAGGAGGAGCTCTGATGTTTGTGTGGACCAAGGAACACGGTGTGCTGCCCCTGCAGGAGTTTTGGGAAGCCCCTCATTGTTCAATGCTGGTTGTGTCACAGCAGGGGGGTCGGACAGTCCAGACAGACGCGTCAGGGTCAGACGGAAACAGGTGTAGGACGTCCACATCATTCCGTCACTGTTGATTCTTACGTGACCCCCTGATCTGTGTGTTCTGACAGCCTGAGACTCCCACTGAGACCAGCGTCCCTTTTCTCTGTCTGTCCCTCTGTCGTCTCCTCTCACGTCCACCAATGAGTCACATTTACTGGGTGAGATTACAGTAAATCTGCCCCAGAACAACTGAACAGGATCACAGGAGTTCTTAATTTCAACTTCAAAGACTACACCGAACAAAATCTGAATTTCAGCGAGAGCTGCCCCCTGAAAGTTCAAGATACGAATCATCAGTCAGAGACGTTTTTTTACCTTTGTCAGTCAGTGTGCATCACAGTTACAGGATGAAACGGATATGAGGTTCTCAAACTGCACAGGGAGAACATTTCTCTGAGGTGTTATGAATAAGAGGAATCATAATTTATTTTTATATTAGCTGGTGCACTTATAAAAATATATCCTGGTGACCAACATGTTGTGTCTGTTGACTGATGAGAGAAGATAAAGGAGTGGTCAGTAAACAAGTTTCTTGTTTTTTATCTGCATCATTGTCCACAGATCAATGCAACATCATGACAGACTGTAAACTTTTCAAACCGAGTCTCTAAATCACTACAAACCACAAAACTAACAGTGATGGAAGCAGAGAAGAGTGATAGAAATGGAGCGCAGCTGACGCGCCATCAGATGCTTCACCAGAGCGCACCGCGGAGCGCGGGACAGCTGACGACTGTTTCTGTCTCTGACAGGCTCAAATTGTTCTTGTTAGTGTCTGACAACATTATGGAAAGGATCACTACAGTCAGAGAGATTTTTTTAAAGAGGAAGAGACGTTTGGTTTAACCAGAAAGAGCTGATTTATTGATCTCAACAAACTCACCAGAATCCTTTTGAAAAACATCATCATCGTCAGCTTCATTCAGACTTTACAGAAACTAAATAAAACTCAACAAAAACGTCTTGGTTTATCTTTCCACTGTCCAACAATCACCAGCTCTGGTTTGGTCCAAATAAATTCTTTAATTTAGGACGTGAAGGAGCGCGAAGCGTGCAGGACAGATGACACTGGGCAGGTGGGGAGAAGGACGCGCACTTTGACTTTCTCTAACTGTGTGAAAATCTGATATTTATATCACCAATGATTAAGAAAGGCATTAAAACAAGAGTCTTGCTGATAAAATACACTCAGGTAGGCTGATAAAGGAGTTTAGTTTGGCGCACTGAATTTAAAAAAAAAAGAAGAAATCATCAGACATTCATATTGAACAGCCAAATCTGATTTGAATTTAACAAACAAAAGTTATTTTACATATTTTTTTCCCGCTTCTCAGGCTACACACTCACACATGTTGATGACTTGAAACTTGTCAGGAAAGTCTTGCATCATCAGTTTTCCAGAATCTTCTGGCAACACAACAAGCTGCTTATGTTACCTTCCTATGGACGCAGCCACCTCAAAATTTCACATCGCAACTGAAAGCCCTCTGACTTCCTGCCTGTTCACAATCAATTTCTAGCCTTTAGTAGTCACCCTCCTTACCATGTGGGGCCACATTCACTGCATCACTGAGGGAGAATCTGTATTACAGCCAAGGGCCAGGGTGGGGCCTAGCAGGGAACTGCTATGGACCTGTCAGGGACCTGTCCAGGACCAGAGGGAAATTCTAGGTGGTTGCAACTGTAAGTAGCTATTTGCTGTGTCCACACCGGCAGCTGTTCCTTTTACAGATGATGGTGTATTTTCTTCTTGAAAGACATGTAACTGTAGGTCTAATCTAAATCTAATCACTGGCTGCTGTGGCTGTTGACTCGGCATCCACAAACAAAAACAATTAAAAAGTGTAAACAGAGCGGAAAGAAGTTTGAGAGTGAACGCAGCCTGAATCAACTCAGTCAGTAAATACAGATAAATGATCTGTAAAAATAACTTCTTCTGACTGTTTGCTGCAACATCTGCACATTTGTTTTTCCCTCAGGAAAAAAAAAGTTTATCTTATCAGCCAATCAGATTTTACCATGAGATCTGTAAGCTGATTTGTCCACATCGTCAGCTGTCTGGACATCTTACGTCTCTCCTTAACTGTCACATAAATCCTTTTATTTATTTGTAGTCACTGAGGAGTGAGGAGAACATGCCGAGGCCACAGTCTGTATTCTGCCCTGAATAGTGTCTGCAGGTTATTCCTGGAAGGCTGCATGCAGCGTCACAACACGTTCAACACACCCCTTTCACTTCCCCTCGCCATGTTCCGTCAGGAGAACCCCACCACCTTGAGGGAGTGAATGCATGTTAGTGTATATCCCCCACAATGCATTGCAGTCCTGCATTTAATGCTATATGTATGTATGTATGTATATATATATATATATATACACATATATATATACCAGAGACAATGCATATTGATCAACATTTCATTAAAGAAAAAAGTAAAAAAGGAATAATCTTAGACTCTGGTCAACTTTTTCTGACATTTAATGGACCAAACGGCGAGATCAGACAGACTCTCTTCATAAAACCTGTGATGAATCAGAATATGACGGTTTGTGTTTGCGGTTGTTGTTCTGTTTGTGTGTTCTCACAGGGACGGTCAGGTTCTGCCGCTTCGCCATGTTTCAGCTCGATGTTGAGCAACCAGCCGGACTTTTCAGTGTTGATGGCAGAAATGGTACTGAGCTCTGACCCTTTGACAGTGACGGGCGTATCCCAGCATGCCGCGGGAACACACAGAGCTGTGCAGAGTTGACTCACACGCTGGTTTACATCACACACACACACACTTCCCTATTTAGATCCTGTGTGTGCGATGTGTCATCTGATTTTGGGAATATTCTGAATTCAGTCAGCTTGTTTTTATTTTAATATTGTTGTTTGCTTATTCTTTTATTGTTTTGTTTTTTATAATTGCTAAACGTAAACAGTGACTGTCAGAATCAGCTGCTGTGACCTCGATTAGTTGGAAAAGTTACTAACGCTAACAACCTGATACAAAAGCAAAACATGAATCTGCAGTATGTGAATTCATAAAGTTCACGTTTAACTTATTTTTCGTTTAACAAGATTATGACAGGATTCATTTTTCACCATTTTTTGACATTTTCTGTATGACTGATTTTTCGTTTGACTTCTGATGAAAGACTGATGTTTTCATGTTGTGAGGCGTGAAGATGTTTAATTGTTCTCTGGGTGAACATGTGACTGTGTGTGTGGGCAGCAGATGAGTGTGATGAATGTGTGATTGTGCAACAGGAGTTCAGTTCATATCGGGAGGCTGTGAAACACATATTCTCGTTTCTCTGGAACTTCATCAGAACATTTTCAACCACAACATCGAGACAGTTTGATTCATACAGCCCTGAATCACAAATCATGAATTTGACCCCTCCAGGGTCTTCAGTCTGTCTCTCCAAAACATCATTTAACCAGGAAAAAAAAAACAAAAACAGAAGACATGTCACGAGGAGCCACAGAGGAGGACGGACAGGGCTCTGCACCTACAGCTGGACTTCAGTGGATTGTTAAGGAAAAGTCCCAAACATTTATTTTCTTTTTGTCGTGGAAACACAAAATTTACTGTGGAACCTGTTCAGACATGTGGTTACACATGACAAGATAAAAAAATGATTTCATGTGTTTATCAGGCTGTAATTGGTAGACAGAGCTGATTTTTAGCAAGAAAAAAATGCTAAATGTCAAAATTCAAAATTTAAGTTTTGAATCCAGTGAATTTTATTTGTTAGTCACATAGAGGTATTGATTTCATCAGTTTTCACAAGAACACAGCTGGAAACACAGAGTACTCTGCTCACATGTTCAAAAAGTTTTATGCACTCACCAGACAGACCAAAGTATCATAAAAAAGATTTTCCAGTTCACTTTTATGGAGAAATGATGAGAAATGTAGCTCCACAAACATGAATTTCTCTGCACCAGAAAACCCATAGAAATGCATCTATTCTGATGAACTAATGACTTCTGTTCCTTTTTGAATCGGAGACGCTGACTTGTGGTGAAAAGCTGAGATTTAAAACATTATATTCATATTGTTAATCCTATAGGAATACTTTATAAAATGTCTCTAAAGTCTGCAAAATGTCAATACTGGAGGAAGAAACAGAAACAGATTTTTCTTTTTGAATCTGCATCATAAGAACTCAGACTGTGGTTATTAAAGGTTTGCATGTTTAAAAATTTGATATAATTGGCAAACAAATGTGTAACTGATCTACTAACGGTGTGGACTGAGGATTGTGTCTTCAATGTGCGAGACAGCACGCTCTGTCCCTTTAGTACGTCTGTCTTAATGAATACACAATATGTGGCATTTCTAGCCTCCCAAAATAGTGGGAGAAGAATCACAGTATGAGTGATAAATTAACCAGAGTCTGAAGATCATTCCTGGTGACTGTGGCTGCGTCTGTATTTAAAGGTGCTAATCAACACAGTGGTGCTCAGATGGCTGCTGTTACTGTGGCGACGAGGAGACACTCTGATTTAAAGTCATTTCTCATCAGCTGTTTGTGGGATGCATTTATTTTTTTTTTCATTCAATAATCCTGAACACAGAAAAACACCCTGACACACCATAAACATACATTTACTGCAGTCAAACAAAACTGGACATTTACAGAAAATAAACTCTGACTTTTATTAAGTTTTCATGTTTTCTTCTTTTTACCGACATGACATTTTTTTATTATTATTAATAATATTATGTTTTAAAGATAGTTGAAGTTTTATCTGCCTTATATCTTACCATCTTCTCTTAATTTCATCTTTTGTTCTTGTTTTTGTATTTTTATTTGTATTTGTACACCTCCATGGGATCAAATTTCATTTTGCACTTGCAGTCATTCTGTTTTCCATCCAAACTCCCTGTGGGGAAAATCTGTAAAACACACAAAACCCTCATTTAAATCCTGCTGTCTCCACACTGTTTGTACCTGTTGTCATTTATTAATTTTTCTCAGTTGATCATCTGCAAAATGCACACCAATGAAACCTGTAATGTTAGAATACACATGCAGTTTAGCTTTCTCTGGGTCTGATTTACTAAGATCCCAAATAACGAGTGTTAAATTGCATGTGCATTCTAATAAATTACTAATTTGGTTGGTGTGCGTCCATCAAAGATTTGACTTTTTCTTCAGTTCACTTCTGAAAAAACAAAACAAAAAAGATTCTTGTCTCTGACTCAGTACTCTCAGGGAAAGAAATTGCACTGCCTTCTTTGCATTTCTTTAAACCAATCACAAACGTCTTGGGCGGAGCTACGCACAGGATGCAGGCATTGGTGCTGCTGAAAAATAGTGTCGAGGGGGAACTTCTGGTGGAACATTTGCACGTTAGGCGGTGAGCTCTGGTGTTAAAATGACTACATCACTGCAAAACAAAAAGCTAGCAACTGTTAGCTTGTTTATGTTTGTATTGTTAGCATCCCAGGTGCTAATTCACTGATTTCAGCGTGCAGGTTGCAGCTCGGAGGTTGTTCTTGTTTCCCACAGACTTTGAACACGTAGATAGAGGATACCACTTCAAACAAGTGACCAATGGCAGTACTTATACCAGCTGTGTATCCAGTGAGTCAGACTACTGACTCAGAAAACCTGCATCTGTGGTGAAAAACTGTTTTCTGATCTGGTTTTATTGATCGGATCAGCAGCTGTTCCTGTTTTTATCATTTAATCCACTCTCACCGTCAGGACACAGACTACTCTCTGTCCTGCTGGTGCTGCTGAGTGTTTCCAGGTGAGTCAGCAGATGTTTGATTCCAGCTGTGACCGACAGGAACCATGTGAAACCTAACACAGAAGAAGAAGAAGGAGAAGAAGAAGGACAAGAAGAAGAAGAAGAAGAAGAAGAAGAAGAAACAGAGGCGACTGTAGAACGATGGGAGAACAATTTGTTCAGATGTTTTTTGGTTCTAAGAACCTGAAGACTATTCTTTTTTTTTTAATGACTCAGTTTTGTCCTCAAACATAAGTCAGGACAAAGAGACACAGCGTCCAACTCTCCAAGAACAAGTCAACAGCAGAATGAAGGTTCACTCTTTGATCAACATTTTTGGACGTTCTATGGACCAAACAACTGATCGATTTATTTTCCCAGTGAATCGATGGAGGAGGAGGAGGAGGAGGGGGGGGGACTCTTCGTCACCTCCATCAGCTGGTTCCTGTGTGTTTGTGTCGTGAAGGTTGAGTCCAGGACAGGTTGGCCCGTTGGACCAGAACCTGACCTGTCCAGTCTGCCAGGACTTGTTGGCTGCCTCGTCTCCACTAATGATGTTTGTTAATGAGGGTCAGTGACAGGCTGATGGCGCCGAGGACACACGGGTCACACAGTCCTGATGATGTCATCAGCTGGCCACAGGTCATGTGACAGTTAAACATCAAACACAAGGTTAAATGTTTTAGTGTAAGTGTTAGTTTAGTCTGATTGAACAGCTGAAACGTTCTCCGGTGACCTGTGGATGTTTTTAATGAAATAAACCATGTTCTGCTCATATTTTAACCACAATGATTCTGAATCTGGTCACATGATCCAAAACAGCCTCACCGGCATGAACTTTATAAAAGAAGTTTGACAAATGAACTAATGAGAACCAGAGATTCATTTATTCTGCAGCCACCGGCTCTGATTATCATCAGATTATAAAAATA